>JBAJNP010013924.1:0-11553 GCA_036877545.1 Yasuhikotakia modesta | reverse complement strand
GCTTTATATTTTCCTCAGTTTTCTGTCAGGTGGGATGTTGTGAGGATCAGTTAGAGGGATTGTTGTTTAATTGCATGATAATCGAGGACTGAATGGTTTGTAAGGGCTCCTGGGGTGCAATCTGGCCGTCTCATGTCCAGTCTGTAATTTAGCATCTAAATAATGTGGTGGAATATTAAAGTTCATCTGATCTACTGAGACGACAGCAGATGTTTCACCCTGATCATCCGTATCTTCTACCAGCATCTCTGAACCCTCAGCGCTCTTCAGTTGAAGTGCTTCTTCACTTCCAGACCTTCTGAATTCAGCCAGTCTTTGATGTTGTTGGTCTCTGTATCGCAGCTTTCTTCTTAAATGCCCTCATAGTTCATTCTTCTTTCCTCTCTGGTTGTTGCAGCTCTTCTCTACGCCACCATCTTTGGAAACGTGACCACCATCTTTCAGCAGATGTACACCAACACCAACCGCTACCATGAGATGCTGAACAACGTGAGGGACTTTCTGAAGCTCTACCAGGTGCCAAAAGGACTGAGTGAGAGAGTCATGGACTACATCGTCTCCACGTGGGCCATGACCAAAGGCATAGACACTGAGAAGGTGACTTTCTGTTCTTATGTTTATTAACACACCCTGTGCAAAGACAACTGAGGATTCCTAAACCGGTCTTGTCAGGTTCTCCTATGGTTCCATATGGTTCCATAAAGAACTTTAACAACAAACTTTCTGTTGCACAAAAAGTTCTGTGTGTGGAAAAATGCTCTACAGGGTATGAAAAGATAAGTTATCTTCCTTTATTTAGAAGCCATTAATATGGTTTTAAAACTATTGTTTAAAAACATTCGGTTTAATAAATAATAATAGGGCATGAGAAATAATGACTGGATTTTGGTATTTAAACCCAAATCAAAATATTTTGACAGAACTGTTAGATATACAGTCTCCTAACTAAACACAACTATAGAAAAATCCTTTATTGTATGTGATGCATTTGAAGTAACTCTCTCAAAATCTTCAGCTACAAATTGGTGATGGGTAGAGAATTGAGGGTCATCTTTCTGTTTCTGCTTAAGTGTCTCTCCATCGAGACCCCCAATTTTATTTCATTCCAGAAGAGAAATGGAAAATCGCATTATCTCTCAGGAGACAGCAGCCCCCGGGGATTGTAGGAGATGTATTTGACCCCGGGCTCAGATTTATAACGGATCCTCACGACTGATTTTCATGCAGTGCTGGGTGAAAAATTCTCTCCATTTATTGACGTGTGCGATTGAGCAAAATGGGCAAATTTGAGCGTTTTGAGGAAGATGAACGAACTGCTGGGGTGAATACATGCGCAGCTAAGAACTTACCTGCCAAAATGACTTTTCCGTTACTAAGTTTAGTTGAAAATTGTAATATTTGCAGAACTTGTGTCATATATCTAGCTGCGAAAGATTATATATCATTCTATAATGATATCAGTTAGTGTCGTCATATATGAATATATATTTATTTTAGCTAATCGCCACACAGCTATACTCCTCACAGAATTACCTGCCCCTAGTTTAACCATTAGTGCAGAAAATTCAGTATATGCTAAATTCTTTATGAACTCTTAATGACATAGCCCAGTGCACACTGATGCATACTGTATGCACAAAGACACACATTCATTCTCATGAATACATTTATGCAATCATACGTTTTTTTTGTTATTTTACACAATTTCAAAATGTCTCTGTTTTAATGAATCCACTTCGTTGCTTCTAGCGTGTCCGTGAAAGATCATTGCTGCCCTACACACACACACACACATTATACAAGTCACACCTATAATAATTTCAGCCATGTCTTTTTAATTTTTTTACAGTATAGTTGATATGTTACACAACTCTGTATATATCTGTGTGTGTTCAGATATATTCTTAAAAGACAAATGCCTTTTTCTTAGTGGATTACATAAGCAAAAACAAACAAATGCTTGAAAGATTATCTTACAAGAACTTTCATCTGTGTCAGGAATGTAATTTATTTAGTGACTTGACTTCTGTCCATCAGATCAATACTGGGGTCCTCAGATGATACACACTTTAGTTCACTCCTGCCCACTGCTGTTTCTGACTTCCTGTTACAGTCGATACACAGATTTACCTCAGTGTTTGATGTGAAAGTGAATCTGTTGAATTCAGTCACTGATTATAGATAAATATTCATTGATATCTGTTGTGTCAAAACAAACTATAATCTTCAAATTGCATTTGATGCATTATTGACCAGTTTTTGGGATACCGTTTATTTCATTAGTCAGGTGTTAAGTCGCTTCTCTGTGTTGAAACCACAGCTGAAATATTTATGAGCTCTGAGCAACTGACATGTCCAGATAGCACAACATCTGAGGAAGTTTCTCTTTGTCTTCTTTAGTCTTTAGTAGCTCAAGATACAAGCACAGACTAGGAATGTTATTCTGTGCAGCATCTGCCCTTAACTTCATCACATCACGTTGTACGGCTCTCTGAAATCCTCGATTGTGATTGGTCACTTGTCATTTGTATAACGACTGCTAAAACTTCTGCTTCGCCCTGTAGGTTCTGTCCATCTGTCCTAAAGACATGCGTGCAGACATCTGCGTTCACCTGAACCGACAGGTGTTCAACGAGCACCCCGCCTTCCGATTGGCCAGCGACGGCTGCCTGCGCTCCTTGGCGGTGGAGTTTCAGACAACGCACTGTGCCCCCGGAGACCTCATCTTCCACGCGGGTGAGAGTGTGGACACGCTCTGCTTCGTGGTGTCCGGATCGCTGGAAGTTATTCAGGATGATGAGGTTATAGCTATTTTAGGTAAGATGATTCACCCCCCCACCCCTCTTAAAACACAAAGCGTGAACACACAGCCCAGGGTTAGTTGTCACACAGAGTGGTTTAGTATGTTACTGTTTTAATCAGGTTTTGAGTCACAAGTCCAGTTACACAAATTCTTCTTGATTTTTGTGTTCGTTTTAATCTTCTGGAGAAACAGTACAAACATGAAAACTTCTCTGGGTTACAACCACATAATGAAAATTAATACACAAATGTATTTTGTACGGTTTCTTCTGTTTTGTAATTTAATTTCTTCCTGCATTTAATATAAATGCAAACTCCTGTTTCATCTCTGTTTATGGTTTCAATGTACTTCAATGTTACTGTTTATATTTTCTGCACATTGTGAAACAGGATCACAGCACAATTAGCCAGTCTGTACTGGTTTCAGAATTTCACATCCTGTAACTCCAAAATATTTGTTCTGGGCACATTCTGCAAATCCGAAACATCTCACGCGTTGGAAAAGTGCAGAAAAACAAACTTTCACAGGACGATATACTAGCACAGTCTTCACACAGGAAATCACTGAGAGATCTCGCTGCACTTATGTTCCCGTGCCGTTTGTTACTCTGACCGCACAGTCTCCTTATCCTGCGTTAATAGATCTGTGGGGACTGTTTTCTGTTGTTTGTAGGGCCGTATTGTTTCACAGGGATGTGCTTGGCTAGTTCACAGTCTCTGGTGTGTAACATTGTCCAAATGTAGAGAAATATATATATATTTATATATATATATTTAAGCAGAACTGCAGACCCTGTCTGTAAAAGATGAGTGAGTCTGAACTCATAAACGTCTTATTGGAATTGGGGAGAACTAATATATTTTTAGCCGTTTTCTCCCTCCTGACTGTGTTTGTGTGTCTTTGTAGGTTTATTATTTTGTTTCTCTGTGTCAAAGGGACATTATTACCTCAGTAAGGGCAGGTGTGGGACTGATGACACGTGCTCAAACGGACACGTTTAACACGAGGCCTCTGGAGTTTCCTGTCGTCTACTGGACATTATCTTTTGATCTCTTGATCTTTAAGTTTTTGGGATGTTCTGTTGCCACAGAGGACCACCGCATGAGATGTTATGAGACACAGAGGAAAGTCTCTTTCTCTAATGGGGAAACAGATCAGATGCTCTCATGCTTTAATGATTATGAACTGAAATAAGGCGTGAATGCTGAGAGTTAATTAGCCCCAAGGCATTTACTGAGACCCCCACACTAAACCCGCTGGGCTCCTAATGATGCCCCCCATCACAGCTCTGAGAATGGGCACAGGTTCCTCTTGATACTGCTGTGGGTTCCAGGCATGCGGCTATTCTGGAGATTCACAGCAAACAATGGATCCATAATTACAGTATATGGCAAACATTTAACATATAACTTCTGTGTACGGTATATACATATATACATGTTGTATATACATATACCTTGTATAATATGTGTTGTAGTTTATATTAAAAGCTAATAATAAGTTAATCTTAGGTTTTTCAGCCTTTATGAAAGCAAACATACAACTATACAATCAGATGGGAGATCAGACTGGGAGATCCATTAAAAATAAACTCCATAACTATATTATATTAAATTATAATTATTATATTATATAATTGATCTATATTTATTTCACCCGTTCTGTCTGTTTCAGGTAAGGGTGACGTGTTTGGAGACGTGTTCTGGAAGGAAACTGCACTGGCGCATGCGTGTGCTAACGTTAGAGCGCTGACCTACTGCGACCTGCATGTGATCAGGAGAGACGCGTTACTCAAAGTGCTGGAGTTCTACACGGCCTTCGCCAACTCCTTCTCCCGCAATCTCATCCTCACCTGCAACCTCCGCAAGAGAGTAAGAACTTGCACTCACCGCGCTCAGATCTCGGTGTCGGCTGACCCCGTTGCATTCTGACACCATTCTTACGCATTCTCTGTTTGAGGGAGGCGTAATGAAAGGAGGGGTGTGTTTGTCCGTTCGTTCGTTTCCCAGAAACTGCTGATCAGGTGCTTTTTTTCCTAAATCCTGACACTTTAATTCCAAGATGAAGTAGTTTTTAAATCACAGATACATCACAGGTCTTATACGTTTAGGCCCCACTGATAAATGCCCACCATGCTGACTTTTTAAACCACATGTTCTTGTGTTTTGTGTTACTTTGCCTTTTCTGTATCACTCACACTCTTTATCTCAGAGGCCTGAACTCGTCCTGAGGTCTTTGACTTCACCTGAATGTGTGATGTGTGACCTCACTGTGTGATGGCCGTACGGGTTCAGCCGGACTGTGTCAGACCCGACCTCCTCCTTTAATACAACAATGATTAGTTCTGACAGACCGTCTCTGAAGAACACGGGGTCTCTGTCTACAGACAGACCCTCGGCACCCACAGCAAAATTAAGAGACCTCTGCTGTGCACTTTGTTACGTAAATAATGTGTGTGAAACTATATTTAGATTTTGGGAAACAATGCACTGAACATAGGTTGTGTTGATGTCGTCTTTACATCGCAAGAACAGAAGATCTTTTTTGCATTTCTTGACAGTTTCTTTTGCATTGCAGATTGCAGTTTTTGCAGTCTGTACAAACACAGGCAGGAATCAGTGATCCGCAGCATTTATTACCTCTGGCCGTGGCAAAAGTCAGATCTGCATGATAATGCGATACTTTAAGGGCACAAATTAATCGATTTAAAGGTTTAGGGACTTCAAGGTCTCAGAGCAACTTTGACTCATTGACATTCATACATTTTGCATGAACTTGTTTGTGATGCAGTGCTGGGCTCTCATTAGTAGATGATGCTAGATAATATCTCCTCATATGTGCTGCGTTTTGGTTTGTAAGTTTTGTGGTAATTGTTTATAATTTTGAGCATTGCCACTACAAAGGTTGCTGCTGGTTGCTGTCCTTTATTGTGTCCACAGTGAGATGAATACAGTGTAAAGCGTGTTAAGGGCAGAGTGTTGGTTTGTTTGGCAGTAGAGTGACAGAGGCCGTCCAATCGCCTGCTGTGTTCAGTCAGCTACCTAACACTGCTGATGGGTCGACTGTACTGAGGAGAAACGGCCTCCCACAGAGCAGATTCTGAATAAAGCATGAGTCAAATCAACACAAACACACACACACATACGTACACACCACACACACACACACTCACACCACACACACACTCACACACACACACACACATCATGCATAATGAATTAGTGTGACCACACTTTTCATTTCACACTGTACCCCACACAAAACATGACTTTATTTTAAAGATCTGATGACACTAACTTGCAAACGTGGCCAAATTCAGAGACTAATACTTTCTCAGAGGTTTCATTTCTGTATATGACATATAAAAACATACACATAATATAGTAAATGTTATATACATACAGTCATATACAGTACATACCACATGATATACATATAGTATACAGTACAGTATGTACACAAATTCTTTTGGCTGGTTTATTGAAATTAAAAGGCAGTGAGTAAATGAATGTAACTGATTCTCTGTCAGAGGAGCGATTCACACCCTCAGATGTTCTCTAGAAGTTTCCTCAGCTGTCTTTGCGGCCCCTCATTGCCCTTCATCTTCACTGGTCAGTGTGTGAGAAGTTCACTCAAATGTTGAGACTGTTAAAACCTGTAAATATGTCTGAAAGGAAAGTTCATTTATAAGCTCCACAGAGCTGCAGGCCTTTAGCCACTGGAGTTGTTGTGGGTTCTGTCTGCTCATGGTTTGAGTCTCTGTCTCTTATATCTCTGGACTTTATTGCAGAATTAACCCACTTTTTGTTTCCTCTGTAACATGCATATGCATTAACTGTACCTGCTAAAAATCATTCCTATTTTTATTTAAGACTAGCTTTTAATATAGTTGTTTCCACATTTAATTCAGAAGCTTTGGCTTGGCTGTGTCTGTGAAGTTTCTTTTATTCAGAATAACGGATGTGTTTTGTGTCCTCTGACGATCTCATTAAGCCTCACTGAAATTGTTATTGACAGACGGCTTTGCCAGGCGTACAGTTAAGAAGTGAATTCTCGTGTTTGTTCTCAGCGAGTTTATCCACGTGTGCTCCGTACACAATCCTCATTCCCCTCTGGATCCGCCGAGAATTCAAACCACTCTTGAAGGATTCTCCACGGTCACCTGCTGGGCCCACGACTGTTTGTCTTTGACTGCTGATTAGTTCAGATCTTTCTTTCTGCGGCAAACGCAGAGAGGAAGCAAAACCTCCACATCTGCCACGCTTTCATTCTAACAAGATTTACGAGGCCTTCAGATGCTACAAACCCCTGCCAATAAGGTGGGCGAAGCAACTTTATCACCCCCCCATTAGCAGCAGAGAGCGCAGGCAGAGAGACGCTCTCTCAGCAACAAGAGGAAGATTCGTGGAGGAATCATGAGCTCACAGAGACGTGCTTTAATACAAAAGCTTGTTTGTTCACTGGCCCGCGATGCGTTTCTGTTCCCCTGTAAAGCCTGTCCCAAAAATGTAAAGAGAAAATATGCTACAGAATTCTGATGGTAGTATTTATATACTGTGTGTGTGTATGTTTGTGTGTGTGTGTGTGTGTGTGTGTGTGTGTGCACGTGTATGTGTGCGTGTGTATGTGTGTGTGTTGGTTTTTGTGTATGTGTGCGTGTGTATGTGTGTGTGTTGGTTTTTGTGTATGTGTGCGTGTGTATGTGTGTGCGTGTGTATGTGTGTGTGTTGGTTTTTGTGTATGTGTGCGTGTGTATGTGTGTGCGTGTGTGTGTGTGTGTGTGTATTTTGGGGTAAAACGTACTTACCTGACATAACCTCATTTTAGGCACATTATTTTTAAAAATAATGTCAAAATATAATAATAGTATTTTTTAGAGTTAGATTACAGTGTTTTTATATGCGGGTATGTTGTTGTGTGTATGTAGGAATGTAAAAATGTGAAACAGAGAATATTCTGGTAAGAACATGAAGAAAAATGGTCTGTAGTTTTCCAGAAGAAGAGTAAGACACATTTTCTCCATTTGTTTTGGTAAATAATGAATTTGAGGTTTGAGGGCTGAAAAAGACACCAGAGCATTTGAGGTTTCTGGACTGTAATCTTCTGTAGAAAACAGGCAGAGTGTGATCAGAAGAAAAAACCTGTGTGAGCGGCGGGTTTATGTCGAGTGAATTCATGTTTGTGTTTTTAAAGGGCTGTTGAGGTTGTTTTATAAAGTTGGTGAGCCTTGATTAAATCTTCAGTTTTCTGTAACATTTGTTTTATTTTCAACTCAAATTACCCTGAAACGAATAATATCACTCCTGTTTTAGTGACTTATTTCATTTGATATTTATTGCGTTTGTGTGTTTCCATAAATCTTCCTCTTAGATTTACGGTTTCTTTTGGCGTGGAGACCTGTAGGTGGAGACAAATTGATTCTATGCAGCTTTTTGGCTCACGGATCAAAGGCCAAGAACAGTATTGATCCGCAAACCAAGACTCCAGTGTACAGCTCACAAAAGCCCCGTGTCGCCGGTGTATTACTGGCAGCCTGTTTTATATTTATGAGTGAGAAGTATGTGCTTCAATACCTGAATGATAAAATGTGTGTGACCACGTGAAACAGTAACCAGCTCATTTGTGCTCTGTAGTCGCCGTCAGTATTGTTGTAAGCGTCCAGCTGTGATTGGGAAGCGCTGAGTTTTTCCGGTTTTCCCGGCCTGCGGATGTCCAGTATTAGGATGGGAGAGGTGGAGGCATCTTCTGCGAGGCGGGTTAGGCGGAGGCAGGATAAATGTCTGTGCGATCTCATTAATCTTGGATTTTGCTGTGTTGGAAAACGAAGTGCACTTTTGTTTCCAACCCTCCCGTGTGTTTTGCCCTTTCCATCCATTCTGTAGTGTAGGAAATCATTTCATTCTTTCTCTGGTACATTTCTTGAGTTTCGAATACAGGGATTATTTCCAGAATGTTGCACAAAATGTGAACGTTGTAACAGTATCATTAATTAAAATAAATACACCTGAAATAATGCAAAATGGGGGATGAGTTTATTAAAGGTTTGCATCAGAGCTTTGTGTGATGTTTAGGACAAAAGCAATGAATGAATCTCAGCAGTTCTCTGTTCTTGTCGTGTGTTTATCTTATGATTGTGATGATGTCAGTTCACCATATGGAGCGGTAAAAATACAACAGGAAACGATTTAGCATAGGATTACCACCTTAAACCATAAAAATACCATCTACATGGTTTTTCTCGTTGCACATTTTCCAAAAACCCTTGCTGGACAGACATTATAGCTTTTGATTCTGAAGGCTCATAAGTACGTTTCAGTTCATACAGAATCGCTCATTGCAGGAACCTGTTGTTGCTTTTTAAAGGAATTTATAATTTTGAAGACATTTACTAAATGAGTATCTGTAACTATATAGCAGCTGTGGTTTGTGCTAGATATCGGTCTCTGTTAGACATCCACTGAACGATTCTTGAGTTATCTTTGACTGTATAAACTGATGTGCATTTTAAAACTGTTTTTAGCAAAACAAAAGCAACAGCAGCCGCGTAAAATGTTAAAGAGACTTTGAACAGCTGCGGTTTCGTCTCCTCAGCAGGGATAATGTGAGTTATTTAAACAAGCCCCAGAAATAAACGCCCTGAGAGTTGATTATCACATAATATACAAAAATCTGTCTCTGCACCTGGAATAATGTGACTCTAACCTTTTCAAACTGTCACAATACACTGCAGAAAGCTGAGAGGATATTTTAAACATTTTTTGTTATCTTTGTTTGTTGACTGCGGTTATTTTCCAATGTAAAATGATGAACATAAAAGAAGTCACCACAAGATTATAATTTATTGTTATTACTATACTTTTGGATACATTTGCGTCCCCATTCTGTAGGGAAAACCAGAACCACACACACACACACAGGCTCTTGCGCATGTTATTTCACTGCATGTATCAACACGCTCATGCAGACGTGTCAGTAATAAAACAGGATTAATTCCACAGCTCATTAGTTTGAGCTGCGTTCTGTCCACGACAGAACTCACGGCTGTGTTAAATAAAACAACAGTGACCCGGCCTGCCTGTGCAATTATTACAATTACACAATCCATCTGTTAAAAGAGAAAAATGTCGCTTCTCACAGGTGAGGAATGTTGGGATAATAACTCCGGCTCCGCAGGGTGCAAATGAAATATTGGATTCTTCATTAAAATTCCCAGCGGATGCTGAGGGATCATTATAAATGCTTAATCAGTTTTCCTGTGCAGAGGAGATACAGGCTGTTGACACGTCTATTTTTTCTGTCTCTGCATTTATTTAGCAGATATCGTGAGCTCTGTGAGAACTGTCATTATCCACCGAGAACTTCACAAGATAATAATGAAACGTAACTGATGCCAAAGAGTTCTTTATAATGACACATCCTGGATCATTTTTTATTTTAATTCCTAGAGCAAATATTAAACATTCATATATTCATAAATCAGTTACAGTATGTTTTCACATCAGTGCTGTGTAATAATATTTCACGTTGAGCAGTGATAATTATTTCAGCTGTAATAAACAACCGTTGCCCTTTAAATGAATTGAGCTATTTTGAACGTCTGCTCGGACAAAACTGTCATTCAGTTTGTTAATAAGATAATGTGTGATGTCAGGATAATGTTGTGCATTAGAGGTGAGATTTGTATAACGTTTCTCAATGTAAACTCCAGATCAGAATGCAGATGGAGCGTTACAGGAGCGCATTAAAGGTTACTGAAGGGAAACTGTTAAAAGCTGAGAGCTGTGTTATTTTAAACAACAGCTCATGTAATGGAGAAATTCCAGTCATTTCTCCATCACAGCATGTACCATTTATTGCTTTGCTGTACACTAGTGCTTATTTAAATTCTTTCTGTTACAGCCGTCACATTCTCATATTAAGCAGCATTTAACTGATATGAAACGGCAGCAGGACTGAATTTGTTATTTACCTCAGAGTCCTCCTGGGAGATTAGACATGACATGCAAGGCAGGACTTCAGGGTGCTAAAATGAAGCACAGGGATTCATAAAGACCACGTGACACAGTCTGTTCTATTTTTAACAACACAGGCCGAAGTTTCCCTGAAGAGAGTCGTTTTATTGAGTTCAGCGCGGCCAGTTATGTTACCTCACACAACAGTGATGAAGAAGAATTCAGTCTTGAAGTCATGTTTTCTAAATATATCGTGGACTGAGAGAAAAATAGGCCATCTCTCGATGTAACGATGGCTGTTGCGTTTCACACAATAGATTTAAAGGGACAGTTTATCTTAAAATAGTTCAACCTTCATGTTGTTTTAAGCCATGATGACTTTGTTGTTTCTTGTGTGGTACAAATGAAGATATTAGCTGAATGTTAATGACTGATATTAAATTTTACTCACTAGCATTTTTATAAAATTGTGTTTCTTATGCATCATATGTGACTAAAACGATCTGAAACAGTGTGAAAATGTGCATTCACCTCATTTAATTATTGATGGTTTAAACACTGAAACATTTCCCACCCTTGGTGCTACAGCTGTCCACAAACATGAGTGTAAATATTAGACATAAATAAATAAGGACAACAGAATGATTCTTACTTTTCAGTGTGTGGTTGTTTTATTCAATAGATTGTGCAGTTGCAGTAGATGACACAGAGTTAACTAACACTCAGCATTAACAGAGCTCAGTTCAGACACTGTATAACACTCTGTAGACAGATGTTATGGAATTTGTTGACCTTCAT
>JBAJNP010013923.1:0-11553 GCA_036877545.1 Yasuhikotakia modesta | reverse complement strand
TTAAAACATGTTGGGTTTGTTGTTATGTTTGTATGTTTAAAACATGTTGGGTTTGTTGTTATGTTTGTATGTTTAAAACATGTTGGGTTTGTTGTTATGTTTGCATGTTTTAAACATGTTGGGTTTTCCTCTATAAAAGTTGATCTGTCACTGAGATCAAGTGTCTTAACAAAATAATAACATTGATAACATTTGAACACCATAACAGCCAAAATACCAGAGTCACCATGTTTCTCAATACAAGGTCTGTTTCTACAGCGTGTCATTATTTCATATCTTGTCGTTTGTCTCGTATTATGTCTGTTTTGATGACTGTAGTGTCTACAGTAACACATGTCTGTGGTTGTGCAGTAACTTGTGATTGTACTGTTTTCTGTGCAAGTACAATTCTTAATAAAATATTTTAGGTTTTAAAGAACTGTTTGAGTGTAATATAAACAGCACTGTGTTAATACACTGATGTAAGTTTGTTAGGAGTGATGTAGCTAACAATTTTAGGTTGTAAGAACGTTTGTGAGAAAACCTCCTTTATATGGACTATGAAACACTAGGCAGAGTTTCCTAACTGTTAATGTTGTTGTTTTGGTGTTTTAATATTTGATTTAGTAAATTATTATATGCAGAAGTGTGATGGGTTGCCTCCATTTAACCTGGACGTTTTTAAACAACAAACACTTTAAACAAAAACAGAAGAAATCTGAAAATCTGAAATGTTATATTTATTTTGTTATTGTGAACAAGACAGAAATGTTTAAGTTTTAAGATTGTTTTTAATTGTTATCTATGTTATAGATTGCTTAAAAGCTTAAAAACAGGGTTTTATAAACACATTTATAAACACACATCTTGTTTGTTTCTTTCAGAAAGACACTTACATCAGTCATTTAAGGATGGATTTTCTATTTGTTGCCCTGAATGTTCTTATAACACTGACGACCGTCCCAGTGCATTGTGGGAAAATCCTGGTTTTCCCTCATGAAGGGAGTCACTGGGTGAACATGATGGTTCTGATTAAGGAGCTTCACTCCAGGGGACACCACATCACGGTGTTACGGGCCGCCGACAGCTGGTACATCTCAGAGGGGTCGTCCCACTACAGCTCCATCACGGTTCCTCTGTTACTGGGCAGTGATGACCAGTTCTACAGCAGTTTTGTTTCCAGACAACTCCAGATCAGAAGGCAGGAACGTTCAGCGTGGGCCCGGTTGAAACTGGACATGGAGCTGAAGGAGAAGTTTTCTGAAATGCACAGGAAGATCTGTGAGATGGTCATCTACATCATCGAGAAAGATCCTGTCCTGATAGAGCGTCTGAGAGAGGCCCGGTTTGACCTGATGCTGACCGATCCGGCCAACGGAGGAGGAGCCGTTCTCGCTCGCTACCTCGGCCTACCTCTGACCTTCAACGCTCGCTGGACCGTCCACGGAGAGGCTCATTTTGCAATAGCTCCTTCCCCCTTGTCTTACGTACCGTTCCCGCTGTCTCAGCTGACAGATCACATGACCTTTACTCAGAGAATTTATAACATGCTGTTTTACGGCCTGCGACTTTTTCTTTACAAGCGTGTTGTTGGTCCTCATTACAGCGCTTTGTGCGCCCGTTATTTTGACCCTAATTTAGACTATTTTGAATTATTTCAGGCTGCTGATATTTGGCTGATGAGGGTCGATTTTGTTTTTGAGTTTCCACGTCCAACTATGCCTAATGTCGTTTATGTCGGTGGTTTCCAGTGCAAACCAGCGCAAGACCTTCCCAGAGACCTTGAGGATTTTGTACAGAGTTCTGAAGAACACGGAGTCATCGTTATGTCTTTAGGAACATTAGTTGGACAACTTCCCCTCGACATAGCAGAGGAACTTGTGGCCGCGTTTGCAGAACTTCCACAGAAAGTGATTTTGAGATACACAGGAGAGCGACCATCTTCTGTAGGCAACAACACTTTACTGGTGAAGTGGTTTCCACAGAATGATCTTCTTGGACATCCTAAGACCAGACTTTTCGTGTCCCATGGAGGAACTAACGGTATTTATGAAGCCATTTATCACGGGGTTCCAATAGTGGGTCTTCCACTTGTGTTTGACCAGGAGGACAACCTGTCTAAACTGAGATACAGAGGGGCAGCGAAGGTTGTGGACATCGCCGCTATAGATAGACATGTATTTAAAGAGGCTCTACAGGAAGTTCTAAATGAACCGTCCTACAGGAAAAACATGCAGAAATTGTCTTGTCTCCATAGAGACACGCCACAGAAACCTCTCGATATTGCCATCTTCTGGATTGAGTTTGTCATGAGACACAAAGGTGCTTCTCACTTGCGCACTGAGGCCTATAAAATGCCCTGGTATTCATACCACAGCGTAGACGTTGTGATGTTTCTAGTGTCTGTTGTGTCGCTGACAGTTTTTGTGATGTTTAACATCATCAGATGTTTATGCTGCAGGCTGTGTGTCAGGAGAAAAAGAAAACAAGACTGAGTGTGAAGAAAGTTAAAGGCAGGGGACGATTTGCTCCAGAAACATTTTGTTGTTGTGCTGGTTAAAGTCTCTTCACATCCTGTGATGTGAATATATGATGTCTTTTATCTTCTGTGGAGGGTGCAGGTCATTAAATGTTCATCCAATCATTGCGTTTGGTTCCAGTGTGTTGATAGGATGTCCTGCTTACCAGTCACCATTTGTTTAGGAGGGACGGGGCTTTGGAGAGCGGATCTTATGCTTCAGCGTTATGTTGTCTAACCTTTAACTTTCACAGTTTGGCTACACTGAGTGACATTGTTCCATAATTTAATTTGTAGAATTTTGTAAGATGTTTATAAGAGATGAAATAAAAATCTTTACATTAATAAGAACATAATAGTCATGTTCCTTTTGAGAAGACAGGTAGAGAAGATTGGTTGAGCCTGTGTCTGTGTCATACAGGTTTTGCAGAATTGCTCTTTCAGATTGTGACATGGCATCACATCTCAACAGCGCTGGACAAACACAGCAGGTATGATTGGCTGTTAAAAATGTGTATTTGTTTTAAATGAGGAAATACTGCTTTATTTTATACATTTAACACACAAACGAACGTCTACAAAAGAATACGTTTACTCTAATGTCATATTTAAATGCTAGAAAAGTTTGTATATAATATAAAAATAAAATAATATACAAAGATATAAAAACAAGTTTCATTTTAAAACACAATCAATTACCTTCAACAATTCCAGGCGTTTGTGTTTGATTTTACAGCATGTTTAGTGTGTGACCAACACAACACTCACAATACAGCACGTCAGCGACACAGAACCGCTTATTAACAGCAATAATGATGTCAATCAAACACATTCAACAGCTGCTTGAGTCGTTTCTCAGGTTGTTTGTACAGTAATGCACTCCCCATCAACGCTGTACGCAAGACATTATGGCTGCTTTAAAACAGACGTGTGTTAAGGTGCTCGCATGACTTCTTCAGAACACAAGTGTGTTGCTTAAGCTGTGTGTGTTAAATAACCAGAGAGAACAAGTGTGTTATTAAATCATTGGATTCAGTCCTGCTTGTCTGTCAAACTCTGTATGTGTTCATGTTGGAGGAGGTGTGGCTTTGAGGAGATCTGAGAGGAGGTGTTTGGATACAGTTTGCACTGATGAGGTTAGTGATCAGTTTTGTGTCACTGGATTTTTAATGATATAATTATGATTATGTTTATTTTAACAATATTGTTTATAATGTTTATATCGACTCCTGTGGTGAATGCATTTGTTTCCACAAACTGAGACGAGTCAGAAGGTTTTGAGCACAGATGTTAATCAGTGTTAAATGCAGAGCGTCAGGCGTTACTCTGAGGCTGGCAGGCGCGCTGGCATCAGCTGGTGCTATAGAGGCTCATCTCTGCCACGTCGGCGTCTTCAGGTTCCAGTTCCTGCTGGCAACTCTGTCTGATCACATAAACCACCAGCCCACAACAGATGAAAATCAGCAGCACGATACCGATCACCTGTTAACCAGACACACGGCTGACATTAACCTCAGACTCACCACAACTAACCAACATCATGCATCAATCCATATTTCAACAATGATAATGTCTGATGAATATTTTATCTTGTGCATTTTTCTTTTGTTTTAAAGGTGACATGACGTGAAACTGTCCAGAAAATCAAGGATCTGTTGTCCAGCAGGATTTAACATCTCATCTGTACCAGGATTTAATACGGTCAGTCTCAGATTTACAGATGAGTGTAAAATCTCCTTCCAACTTTGTGTTACTTTAGTTTAAATCCCAACAACTTCTGGTTTTGTCCCCAACTTCAACAGATAAAATCTTACATGGTAAATGCTGCACATTTTGGCACAATATTTACACGTTCATTTTCCACACGTTAGCAAACTCTTATATTCTTACAGATTATGTAAGTGAGGCTCTCCAAAGTTGAATTTCGTTGTATTTACAAAATAACAATTTAAGCACACGATCATATTGTTGTTGTTTTACTTTTAAAACTTAAAAATGTGTCCAAACGTCTCACTGGAGGCGCGTTAACATTATTATCTCCAAAGGAACCGAGAGACGCACCGATGCGTAAAGACGCGCGCGCGGCGACCCCGCGACTCACCTGCGACTCGACGAACAGCCGCTGCGACCGCAGCATGAGTTCCCGGGGGGTCACGCTCTCCTCCCGGGTGGGCTCGCAGTACTTCTGCGGAGGGGCTTTATCCACGATCACGTACCTGCCGTGCCAGTCTGTCATCGCGCAGGCAAAGTACTGACCGTCCAGAAAGAGCAGAATCAACCAGACCACCGCGGGCACGAAGCTGGACAGGGACACGGTCTTCCTGCACCAAACGTCGCATCTGCATCCCTGGATGATCATCATGAGCGCAAAGGCCATGACCGCGGGAATGATGAAGAACGCGGAGGAGAACGGTCCGTTCCAGAGCGGATTACACGGACACTCGAACTCCAGCTCCACTAACTTCTCCAGACCCATCAGGATGAACCCAAAGGCCACGTTGGACACCAGAGGACTGTTGCTCAGCTCATTCTTCAGTCTGCTCAGCCACTGTTGTCGGCTTCCCATAATATCTCCACCTGAGAGTTTCAGCGCTGCCGGAGTTCCTGCGACACATTTACAGATGTGCGCTGATGCGCGTTTAATCGAGATGTGCGCCTCCTCCTCATCTTCACCTTCCCATTGGTTTACAACGAGCGTGGGCCTGTCCTCTGTGTCCGTGGAGATGCAGATGATTGGCTCTCATCCGGATGCAGGTGTGGCCTGGATTTAAATGTTTCTTTCATTGACTTAAACTGGAGGGAAAGTCTCATACTCTCCGTCATTTTTAGACCCCGTGTGTGCATCCAGTCTGAGACCACCAGGACTAACTCGACACCTTCATTAAAGTCTCTGTGATGAGCCAAGCAGCTTTAAACAGGGACATGAACTGAAAAATGTCTATTTGCCCCTTTTTTCTTTAATGGCAGAGATGAAAGCTGGGGGTCTGTGTTCTTCTGCATGATCTCAGCAGGTCCAGAGAACCTTGTGTAGAACATCTGACCTTTTGTACAAAGTTTTACACAGTTTACATGGTCAAATATCACAAATGATCCTGAATTTAACCCATGGCAGATAAACATTTACAATATTTCTCCCTCATTTTACTTCATAACTTTGTTATTTAAAGTCTGTCGCTGTAAATGTATTAATAAGTTTACATTATTTTCAAAGCAGCCCCCTGTAGGTCTAATAATATCATATTTATAGTTAGTTACGGTTTGTTGTTTAACTAACACTTAAGTGTCTTTGTTTAACACTTAAGTCTTTTTCTGATCAAACACAGTTCAAAGCATCAATGTTTTTGCAACTGCATTAAATATTAAATATTATGTTTCATGTGAGAATATGAAGAATTACGCTGTAATGGTCCCATAATGCATGTGCAGTAATTCTCAGTGTGTCCATCAGGTGGCGCTCTGTGAATGTAAGCGGATGGATGCAGGGTCGCATCTTCTGTTGCTCTGAACTGTGAGTAGATCAGTATCGAGCAAAATGGTGGAGTTTATGATTATATCATTTATATATATATATATATATACATATATCATTATATCATTTAGACATTACATGTAAACATCACATATCGACTATAATGATAAAATCACACGACTTGCGATGTTAAGATAAATGCATGTTTATTTTTAACATGTTTTACACAATAATGACAGAATTACAGGACACGTATCATTCATATCCTGTTTGGAGTCTCCTAATATTAATATTTACTTTAAATTGCATGTTTAAGTCCATCATAAAACAGCTTCAACACTGAGTTATTATGCATTATTATAAACGTTATATCGCCAGCAGAACACGGTTAGTTTTGGGTTAGACGTGTGAAAGAAGGTTTGTGAATTTAACCACTTCTGCGTCGTGTCTGCGCAGGACTGACGCGCCCGAGACGCCTGCAGCGGGAGCGCGCACCGGTAGCCGATGATGCACTCGAACGAGCCGCGGGGAGCGCGCACCGACAGCTGAAGGTTCTCCGTGATGACGGACACACCGATGGCCCAGCAGCAGCATCTTCATCATCCCTGAGCGCCCGGCAACCATCAGCATCCTCCATCCATCCTCATGATCCAGCGGCGCCGCGCAGCGCCCGCAGCGTTACTCGCGTCCTCTCCGCTCTCCTCCTGCAGCCTCCGCGGCTGAAGCTGCTCTCGCTCCCCAGCATCCGAACGCCGCGTTCCGTGTCTCATCCTCCAGGATGCTGCCCGTCGCAGCGATGCTGTCGGTGCTCCTCATCCTCGGAAACGCGATGCTTCGCTCCGTGGCGGCGCAGAACGGTAAGAGTAACGCGACGCGCATCCGCGCGTAATCAGCTTTGGGACGCGCGCAGGTTAGAGGTTGACGCCGCGTTAAATCGCGTTTATTTCTGTGCAGGTTGAATGTAAAACGCGTGCGCGCGTGGAAATGACCGTCTTAACGCCGCGCGTTACCCGCGTGCGTCCTGCGCGTTTATAACACGCGACGCGTTTAAATACTCGCTGGGTCCGAATGATTAGAGCTGCGCGGGGCGATTCGTGTTTCTTCCATGTCCCCCAGAGCCAGACGTGTTGTTTACCCCCAGCTTCACCCTTCAGACTGACATTCAGGAGTTTTCACGACCCTGTTTAAGATTATTGCGTCACACCGTTACATCATGACGTCACGACGCGGATCAACAGCGTATATGAGATAATACGCGTGTTTGTTGCGGCACAAGCGTCAGTCTGCAGCCACGTTACGTGACTTTACATGGTGGAGAGACACAGATGTGGCCAGGAGAGGGCAGATCCGGTACCTGCAGACTCCGGGTATTCCCTGCGCACTCCCAGAAACAGGAGAAAACAAGTCATCTCTCCCTCCAGCGCCTTTGTAAACATCATACGTAATCCAGCTAACAGGGAACGTTCCCAGAACGTTTGCTCACGTCTCTTAGTTCGTTCAAACTTTCCATGCACTAACGTTAGGAGAACCTAATTTTGTTGCACGTCGGATATCAGTTTATAGAATATTATAGAAGTAAAATGTTTGCTTATGTTTGTTTAAAAATAACATCATTGAGGTTTTTGTCACTTGGAAATGAGCGGAACGTAACTTAATGGTCATGCAACGTTCGTACAACCTTAAATGACCAGCTGGGATGTTAGCAGAAGCACTTTTAGGGTGGAGGAGATTTCATGGTATTTATTTTAGTTGCTGTAATGATCATAAATGGACGTGGTTTTAAGGTTTAGGTCAGAGTTTGCAGGGGTGTCATGTCTGCAATATTAGCAATATTAGTAGGAGAAATAGAAAGCCCTGCCCCACCTCCCGCCATTGGTTGAGGTTTTGTTGCTGTGTCAGACTGTTTGAGACGCTCCAACACGCAGAGGAATATTTTAACAGTGTTTACACCATTCAGAAGGTCAGACCAGCAATAAATTGCTTATTGCCCCCGAGTGTCTGTTTATAGTTGCATATTATGCCAGAAAAGTGTTTTAACATCAAAAATGGTCACATTTCACCAGTGAGGTAATAACTGCACATATTTCAGAGCGGGGTAAGAAATCTTTCTGACGGATATGGAGAGTAAATAACAGGTGTTTCTGCGCAGAAGCGCTGCTGGGAGTTTTGATGTTGTAAAGTATGTGTGTGTGTGTTTGAGGGTCTGCTTTGACTGTCCAGACATAAGGTCAGTGGCTCTCCTGGATAATCCAGCTATTGTTTGATAAATCCTGATAGTACAGATTCCAGACTGACTGTAGACTCCACAGATCCGTCTCCCTCCACCGCAGCGCTGTGACTGTCATAACTGCTGCTCTGTATCGTCTGGGTCATTATCAAATACAGTATTTTATTAAAAAAGAGCATAAACATGGTGAGAATTAAATGAAACGCTGGCTAACTTCTTTCATCATTAATGAGATCTTTCAAGGCTATCAAAAACGTTCTTGCAGTATAATGTTATATAACGCATTTCAAAAACTTCCATTTCTTAAGTTGTCAGTGTGATGTTTCAGAAACGTGACGGATTTAAAGGACTGTTAATACATTCCTAGAACCTTCAAAATAACATTTTTGTTACTTAATGGAAACATTAGGAAAATATTTTCATAATGTTGTAAGCTAGCATTTAGTTTATTGCTCAGAAGGCAGTGAGGAAATGAATGATGCTGTTATCCTGCAGTGATCAGAGCGTTTGTTCCAACCCACCATCCCAAACTATTGACTGGTCTGTGTGTAATGTGTGCTGTAGGTCATTGCATGATTAGCAGGAAATGCAAATCTAATTTGTTTAGATCTGATTCTGCGATTGTGAGCTTTAAATCAAGTCATTCGGATTCATCTTTGAATGCGTTCAGACTGGAAATCGGTGTCGGTTGTGAAGTGATCTGGTCTGACTGTTGAAGATTTAGGGACGTGTGTTAAACACTGTGTGCGCTCAGCTAACAAATATGGGTTGTAAGAACGTTTTCCTAATGTTTCCATTTTTAAAGATTGTATTAACATTATTGTTTGTTTACTGAAACATTTTTTTCATTTTAAAACTCTTAAAATGTTACATAATTTAATATAATTTTATATGTACATGACACGAAACATTTAATGCGTTCTAACGTTTCTGCAAGAGTGCGTTTTGATAACATTGAGAGAACGTTAGCCAGTGTTCTGTTAGCTGGGAATTATACTGCATGTGGAGCTACAGCAACAGATTCTGCAGGACTGAGTCTCGTTCTGCTGCATGTTTCTATTATTAGAACGACACGAGGAACAGAACTGAAGGGATTCCATTAACACTTAATGCTCTGAAGTTACACGCTGCTTTGTGTTTGTTGCGCTTTCTGTACGTCCTGTTATATACGACTGTAATGTCACTGAGGTGAATGTGTGCGTTGAGTGTGTCTAATCCAACAATTCACAGCGAAAAAATATAGATTTAGGGGATGGAATATATAGGGTTAGAAAAGAGTACAGGATACAGTTTGGACAGTATATAAGTCATTTCTATACCAAATATAGCAGTACAGGCTTGTGTGTGTGTATATCTTCTGCATTCATGTTCTGTCAGTAGATGTGTGTTGTGTTACAAGCGACACGTGATGTTGTATAAAATGGTTCAGATCAGGACAGTGACTGTATTCTGAGATCTAGCAGGATTTCATGTGACACCTGCAAAATCTGTGAAGATTGAACACAAATTACTCACTCACACCACCTGTGTGAGAAACTCCACTTATACTCTCATGAAAGAGGAATAAATCACAGTCTGTCAAAGAGAAATATAATAGTGTGTCTCTGAAATTATTTTATAACTGCACCACAGAATCATCGGCAAATGTGTATTATGGGATATTTCTAGAAGCACTCTTTGTGACAGACAGACAGACAGACAGAAGATTTTAGGTTGTAAGAACGTTTGACTAACATTTGGATTTGAAATAGCCTGTCTTTTAGATGTTGTATTTGTTTTAGCTCTGTAATATCTTTTTAAAACGTTTCATTAAACATCTTACAATGGTTTTGATAGCATATAAAAACTCTGCTAACTCTGCTAAAACAGCAAGAATGTTTTAGATATCTCTGACAGAACTTTTGTTCTAACATTCCCTGTTGGCTGGACAGACAGACAGATAAAAATTTCTCCAACCTTTGTGTTAAGTAAGATTTTAAAATAACAAACAGAAGGTAGACAGCAGTGCAGTGTTGAGCGCGTGCCGCAGACACAGACGGCTCATCTGAACTGATGTTCATGACCTCCTCTCCTACACACAATCACATGTGAGGCTGTGATATTACTGTGAGTGCTGTGGGGGGGCGGATGTGCGGCGCGGGGGTCTGTGTGAGGCTTTATGGTCCTCGAGGGATCTGCAGGTCCCATCAGAATCTTTTTCAGAGCTCCAGTGAATCTTCAGATGTAACTGATCCAGAGTCAGTTTGATCCGCTCTCTCTCAGGCTGCGTAATGCTTTGTTGAAGTTGGCATGAGTTGTTTTGGTTAAATGCATTACTGCAGCTGCGAGTCGTGCAGCTGCTGTTTGTTCTAAACAACATTAATCTGCCTGAATATCCATCTGAGGAACTAACAGCTGAAGTTTATTTTTAACAGGCTGATCTTAACAGTTTGAGCTGCAGATTTCAGTCTGCCGTGAAACTTTAATGCCGTTTGTAAAGAGGCCGTCATTCAACGATGGGCCAGTTAAACAGCCTAGCAATAGCATGCTAGCTTTTTGACAGCATAAGATTACTGTAAGCATCAAACTGCCACGATAAAATGAAAATATGTTACAAACAATATTAGTGGGCCAGTAAAATATTAAAAGCACGACATGAGCTCTTTAAAGAAACCTGCTCTTGAATGCGGTTACGCTGTTGTGATATTGAGTGTTTGGACCACTAAGACTGTATGTGATTGAATTATCCTTAAATGTAATTGGATGATGTCTCTCAGTTTTTCCAGTGGTATATAAACACATTCAGAGGAAGTTCTCATCCAGCTGAGCCATTTAATGCTGTGAGAACGTTTCCCTAACGCTTCCATTAAGTTACAGAAATGTTAAAAATGTTATTTTGAAAGTACTGCTGTAGGGATGTTCAAAACGGCCTGTTGTTTAGACGTTGTATTAACGTTCTTCCCTGGTTATCAGAATGTTTTTTAAGTATCATTTTTAAAACGTTCTACTAACAACTCAAGAATAACGTTTTTGATATATAATATTTATAGTGTTAAAACAAGTTCTGCTGACTTGTGGACGTTCTACTGAGTGACTTCTAGAGAACGTTAGCCAATGTTCTGAGAACGTTCCCTGTTAGCTGGTATCTGCTGGCCGGGCTGCTCCGCAGACAGATGTTTCTGTTCCGGCAGAGAGTCGTGCAGAGAATCTGCTCCAGTGTGAAGGTGTGAAACTGCACACAGATGTCTTCATTTCAGAGAATATAATTACGCTTCACATGATCCGCCTCAGGCAGGGAATTCAACTAAGTGAAAATTGTTTCTTTTCATAGCTTGTCCCACACACACACTGAAGCACTGCTCCCATCAGTCTGTGTGTGTG
>JBAJNP010013921.1:0-11554 GCA_036877545.1 Yasuhikotakia modesta | reverse complement strand
AAACTAAAGAAACAATTGCTCTTGGATTGTATATTTTCTGTGCATAAAGATTGTTACAGAGCGAGAGGCAGAAACTGATCTGACGTTTAGTTTTTACTCTACACAGGTTATTTTAAACATGCATGAATTCATGTCAGGGTAAGTCAGTTTCAATCTGGGTCAGAAATTGTAGGTATTTTGGTTGGCCTTGATTTTTTTTTCTCAGATTCATGACCAGAAAGCTCAAAACTGCACTTGCATTAATCGCATTCATTTGAACAGATGTAAGCGCTTGATTAACATGATAATTTTGCTGCAGAGAAAATGACTTGAGATTAGTGAGAGCGTGACGTTCTGTTAGACGTGTCTGTCTTCAGTTTGTGTTGATTGAGTTTTAATGACTGTTACCCAGCTAACGGAGAACGTTCTCCAGGTCAAAAAAAGGTTCTTTCTGTAACGTTGTTGGAGCATTATAACATTATGTATCATATTAGAAACGCTATACTTAGTGAGGTGGTGATTACGAAACGTTCTCGTAATGTTACAGGATGACTAACTGTTTGATTTAAGTTCTTATAACCAAGCGTTAAGCAAAAACGTTTTGGGACATTAAAATGTTAAAATATGTTAAAATAGACACACAACCTAATCTGTTTCTCTGTCTGTGTGTCTGTCTGTCTGTCTGTGTGTCTGTCTGTCTGTGTTGTGACCTCACCTGCAGCACTGGACACTGTGGGCCAGTTTTGGACCAGCATACCTTGCGCTCCCTGCATAACGGCTGACGCTTCCTCCATGTGCACAGAACTGAGAACAACAACACAATGTCATTTCATGTGTCTTTTAATATCAGACATACTTTAGCTCTGTGAAATATTATTTAACAGTATATAGAAAACAATGAAACGCCCCCATGAATAGAGATAAATTACAGTGTGTCAGTGATGCTTTAAGTCCTGCATGCATGACACTAGACGCACATGGTGTTAAGTGTGTCATGCACACAGCCAGCGAGATGTTTGCACTGTGTGTTCATTTATTCAGTGGCTGACGTCTCTCTCTTTAACGCTGTACACACGCACTATGTCATAATAGTGACATTTTCGTAGCCATATTTATCATCGTTGCTCTCAGCAGACAGTCAACATGCCAGTATGTACTTTAAAGTTTCAGCGCGTGCACGCTAAAGCGAGCGCGGCTCAGCAACGTTGCATTAATCCCAGGCGTTCAGTTTTCCATAATCGGCCGGACCGTGTGAATTGTGCCAGAGAGCATCTATACATTCATAATGGATGTACATCCGCGACTGGCACAGAGGAAGAGGATGTGCTGTAACAGGGCATCTGCAATGCAGCGCTGGGTGTGCCCTGCCTTCCAGAACCCTCTGCCTGTGGTACCATCGTTTCTGTGAATCATGAACCCTGTGCTTTATGGTAGATCTGTAACTTTCTAGCCCAAGCAGAGACATTTTACACAGGGTAGAATGAGATGATATGTGCGGCTGTGTTTTGACTGTCAAATCATCAGAAAGACATTACAGTGAAGCAAACGGTGACATGAACTTAAAATGGTCAGAACTGTTGCTACTGGTAAACATAGATTTTATGTAGTGTTCATTTCTTAGACCAAACGTTAAAAGCTCCAGTTAGTAACTTTTTGGGGGTTAAAAATAAACAAAAATCAGACATTATTAAAAAATAATGTAATGATGTATGAAATTTGTTATAAAAATTGTATGCATGAAAGTGTTATGCAAAAACACTATATTTTGTGTTTTCCTTTTTATTATTTGAACCCAAACGTCAGCGAAACCTTTTGAGGGCATTCTCATAGGTAAAAACACAATAATATATATATATATATAAATATATAGATGATAATGTTTATTTAATAGTATGTGCTGTACTGGCTGTACTGTACTGGATTTAAACTACTATTGCACAGAGTCCAGGTTTTCATCATCCCTTGTGGGCACTGTTGTCCCCTGTGTGTTTTTTGCACCAGCTTTTAAACCCAGGCAAGCACACAGAATCACACACACACCCGGCCGTCCCCGGAGATAAGCCCACAGGCTAACACAACATTATCACATAAAAAACACACAGCCGCAGGAAACACAATGCATGCGATGGGAGGAGCCTGATGTCTCCAAATATGTGCGGACAGTTAAAAAGTATTTAAAGGCTTAGCCATGACTCACTTTGTCAGTATTTGTGCATCTAAATAGTTCTCTTGAGATTTCCAACTGCAGTGTGTGTGCGTGCGTGTGTGTGTGTGTGTGTGTGTGTGTGTGTGTGTGTGTGTGTGTGTGTGTGTAAGCTGTTCATCAGTTGCTTGTCTTTTATGCTTGCTTGTGAAGGACAAGGCATCTGCTGTGGAGAATGCAGATGACCTACATACTGAAGATCAGACTGCAGGCGGCACTGTCAGAAACAAACCCTCAGCAAACGCTCACAGCTCGTGTTTGTGTGTTACAGAGGCAGACAGGTCACAGTTTGTCCACTGAGAGAGGGGCAGAATGGAGTCGGGTGGTCGTGGGTCTGCTGTAAACCCAGCTAATCATCTTTACCTTAACTAACTTAAGGTGGATATCTGAACATCTTTTAATTCTGTAACACTGAAAACAGTTCAGCAACAACTTAATGTTTTTCACTAGCATTGTACTAATGTTTTGAACAATGTTCCTTCTTCATTAGCCGAACACCAGACTACAGTTACTGAACTAGTTACCCGAGTTTTACTCTAATGCCTCATTTTTGCCAATCCATCATTTTCTTGTTTATTTGAAATGAATTGACACTTTTAGTTCTGCATTTAATATAAACCATCAGTTTATTTAAATTATATCATATTATACCCACAATCAGTTCATTAATTGTTACATGTTGATCAACCAATCCAGTGTTGATGCCAGTCATTAATTATTAATGAGTTTTTGTTTTATCAGCCAATCAAATCACAGAATATACATGCAGTTGCTCGGGGTGCAAACAAAGCAAACCCTTGTTAATATTTCCTAATAAGCTGCAGAAAAAGAGCAGCAACAGCTCAGAGGGACGTGAAACTTGTGTAGAAAATGACTGTGAGCAGAAATGCTTACCTCTGCACTCCTGCTCGCAACGACGCAGAGTAACGCCAGTCAGCATTCGGTCCTTTGGGCTGGAGAGAGAGAGAGAGAGAGAGGAAGAGAAAGAGGAAGAGAGAGAGGGGAACAGATGAGGTTGAGGAAGAGAAAGGGGGTTAGATATATTCTCATCAATAAATCATGATTGTGTGTGTGTGTGTGTGTTGCATTTTATTGTGGAAAAAAACAGCATTTAGATAGATGTAAATGTGTGTGCATTTGTTGCATTTTATAGTGGAAAAAACAGGATTAAGATAGATGTAAACCTGCGTGCACGTGTGTTGCATTTTAATGTGAAACAAACAGCATTTAGTTAAGTAAATGTGTGTGCATGCGAACGGTGTTCACATGTTATGTGAATATGTTACCGCAATGTTCATTGAACACACAATCCATAATCACACACATCTCCCACCCTCCCCTGACTGCTCAAGATGAAATCTCTAAACATCTTTCTGTTCTTCCAGCCTCCATTCCCACAGGAACCCGATGATTTCATCCTCAGATACCAGCTGACCTCATGTAAGACGATCCTCAAACATCTTCTGCCCTCGACCAGAGCAGCTGAAATCTGTCCATTTACCTCATAATAAACTGTAACACAATTTCACAGCCTCATATGTAACATGCACACATTCACAGCGAGTGGAACAGCCCAATCTTCAGTGTGCCACTTTTTATCTTTGCCCTGGTAAAACTAAAACCTGGGCTGGGGAATATGTGATAGGATGAAGCATTAGAGAGTGGCCCAGATAAATTGAGTAAATAACGTTCTTTAATCGGATGAATTCAGGAGAGAACGTGCGTGCAGAGACTCACTCTTCTGCACAATGTCATTTCCAGGCTCTTGAGGTTAATTTCATTGCTGGCCTCTGTTTCTGCAGCTCTGCAGTCACTGTCCTGCCTCTCACCACAACATCTGAGAAGATCTGATGCCTTCAGAAGCTTCTCTGCAATTATTCTTGTGCTGCTGGATTTTGTTTTTGAAACCATCTGCATCATCTTCTACGAGTCGTGAGGCCAAACAGCCTTTAGATCATGTTCAGACTAATTAAAACACATTTCACGATTTCATGGCTGACAGAGTGACCAACAACAAAACACACAGATGAAACACAAACAAATCTCTCTAAACAAATCTCTCTGACAGCAGATGCGTCGCTATAGCATCACTAACTGTGGCCTGATACACTTTGAGTTTGCAAAATCATCTCAGATAAAGTAGAAACTTGTAGTTAGTGTGCAGTGTGGGGCACTTATGTACTTAAATCTGGTGTAATGACATCAACTGAGGGAAGAGCCATGAAATATTTAGTTTGCACACAATACAAAGAATGTTGGACTAAAAACACTCAACATGCATAAATTAAAGGAAAATGGTCTACAGGAAATATTTATTTCACAGGTAACGTTCTCAGAACATTTGCTAACACTCTCTAATAGTTAAAAATATTAGTATGAAGTAACAGTAGCAGAATGTTTTTCATGCTTTGTATATCATATATCATAAAAAATGTTATTTTTAAGTTGTTAGTGAAACGTTTTGAAAATGTTACAGAATCTGAAAACATTCCTAACATTAAAAAAATCTTTGAAAAAGAAGAACTCTAAAGAACATTTTTGCTATTTAATGGAAACATTAGAGAAATGTTGTTTCAACCCTTTAATTTGTTTCGGCCTCAGATTTGGGAGCAGATGACTTCAACACAAATCCAGTGAGCTACCTGAGAACATCTTGATGTTTGACACTAATGTGGGCTGAAGTGGAGAACCAGGAAAGCTGTGCTAGATAACAACACGGTCTGACAGGAGACGACAAGGTCAAAAGCTTCTGGTATGAAATCATAGCTTTACCTCAGATTATGGTGTGTTTGCTCATCTGTATGTCTTTTATGGATTTTTTTTCATCTGTATGTCACTTTTAGATTTTTTTTTAGGTTTGATCTAATAAATGCTTTGCAGGAGCTACAAGAAATCAAAATTATAAGACAGACCTGCAACGCTGCGTCAGGCATGCTGAGTCTGCGGACGAATCCGCTTCCTCCTGTGAAGAAGCGTTCAGAACCCCAGGTGCCACTGATGGGTCGGCCCGTGTTGTAGAACATGAAGGTGTCGCTGCCGGACGTGGCGGTCAGACAGGTCTTGTAGCAGTAGGTTTTGGTCAAGGAGCCGTTTCCACGGACCTCAATGTAATGAGGTTCAACTTTAAGGTCTCGTCTGAGAACCACGTTGTTGTTGGGTTGAGACCCACCCCCTCCTCCGCCACCAGCCCCACCTCCAGCAACGCCCTCCGCCTGGGCCTTCTGGGACACACAGCAAGGCGAGCATGACCCCGGTTGTGTGCAGTAGGCATGGCAACGCACAATAGCCAACACAACCACAGTCACCAAGAACACAAATGTGGTGGCGCTCAACGCCACAATGAGATATAACGTCACGTTGGAGAACAGGAGGGCGCTATGAGGGCGTATAATTTTTTTGGGGTCAGGGGTGAATTTAGGTGCCACTTCCATGACAGCAACGTTAATGGTGGCAGTGGACGACAGAGGCGGTTCTCCGTGGTCCTTCACTAACACGGTCAGACTAAAGGAGGTGGAGTTGTCCTCCAGGACGCGCCGAGTGGTGCGGATCTCTCCCGTGTGCTCGTGCACTTTAAAGAGGTCCAGATCGCTGGCTTGGTCCAGCAGATAGATCAACCATGCGTTCTGTCCGGCGTCTGCATCATAGGCCACGACCTTGGTGATCAACGACCCTGGTTCTGCATTCTTCTGCACGGTCTCCGTTGAGCGTGTGCCATTGGCCGGGGGGTTCACAATTTCAGGCGGGTGGTCATTTTGATCCATGATGTAGATGTAAACAGTGGCCACACGGCTGAGTGGTGGGATGCCACCATCCTGAGCTTTGACCTGGAAGTGAAATTCCCGCAGAGTTTCATAGTCAAAGGAGCGAAGAGCGTAAGCCACACCTGTGTCTGCTTTCACCGACACGTAGGAGGTGACAGGAATGCCATGGTTGTTGTCATTCAGGACGGTGTAGGTGATGCGAGCGTTTTCGTTGACGTCTGAGTCCTGAGCTTTGATGGTACAAAGCGAAGCCCCGGGCGCATTGTTCTCCATAACGTAGACTGTGTAGGACGTCTGCTCAAAACGTGGTGGGTTGTCGTTCACATCCGCAACATCTACCTGGATCGTCTTCTGGGAGGAAAGGGGCGGGGTTCCGCCATCCGTGGCACTAAGTGTGACGTTATAGGCCGCTGTGGTCTCCCGGTCCAGAAAGGCAGAGGTCACTAAAGTGTAGTAATTTCTAAAGGATTTGATTTTAAATGGAAGTCCAGGTTGGATCTCCAGGGTCACCTGTTTGTTTGGACCGGAGTCACGGTCTGTCACGCTAATCAGGGCCACCACGGTGTCCGCTCGGGCATCTTCACGCACTGGACTGGACAACGAGGAGAGCACAATCTCAGGAACATTATCATTAACATCTACAACCTCCACCACCACTTTGCAATGGGCTGCCACTGGAGCTGGGCCTTTGTCCATGGCCTGGATATACATTTCATAAGAATTGGTGTCTTCATAATCCACATTGTTCCTGACACGGATTTCTCCAGTGTTGGTGTCCATGCTGAACATCTGCCTGACCCTGTCAGGGGTGTAACTGCTGAACGAATAAAGCACCTCCCCGTTTGTTCCTTCATCTTGATCCGTCGCGTTCAGTTTAATAACCAGCGTGTCTTTGGGCGAATTCTCAAGCAATTTCACTTTGTACACCGAGCTGTCAAACACGGGGTTGTTGTCGTTTGAATCCAGGACGCGCACATTGATTTTGGCTGTACCTATCCGCGCCGGCATGCCACCGTCCGTCGCAGTCAACATTAACTGATGATAAGGGGCGAGCTCTCGGTCCAGTGGCTTTTTGAGGACGAGTTCAATGTGCTTCGTATTCAGCGAGGGTCTGTTGGAATCCAGCGCAAAATGCTCGTTTGGGCTGAGCCGGTATAATCGAACCGAATTGGTACCGATGTCCGGATCTTGCGCGTGCTCGATTGGAAAACGAGAACCCGGCAAAGCGGATTCCGTGATCTCCAGTTGGTACTCGTCTCTCGGGAACTGCGGCGTGTTGTCGTTCACGTCCGTTATCTCCACCTCGACATTATGCTCTTCAGACGGGTTTTCAAGCAGAACCTCTAGATTCAAAACGCAGGCGGTGTTTGAATCGCACAACGTTTCTCTGTCGATTCTCTCGTTAACCACCAATTTGCCATTTTTATGCTCCACGTACCTTCTGGCGCTGCTAGAGGTTACCTTTATCTTTCGGCTGGAGAGCTTTCGGATATCCAAACCTAAATCTTGTGCAATATCACCTACAATCGTTCCACTCTCAGATTCCTCTGGCACGGAATATCGTATTTGTCCGAGTGCAAGGCCACAAAATAACAAAAACAGCAAAAAAGAAAGAGGCACTTTTTTGTCTAGGCAATCACATATCCCTGCAAAAGCCATCGCAAGATCACAGGATCCGCAGACGGATTAAAAACAGCACCCCGCCTTTTCAGTTTGCAATATCTTGCCTCCCACTTCTGCATTAAATTCGCCTAATTGGTTTTCCATTTATGTGCACAATGGCCTAACTGTCGTTTCCAAAAAAGCGCACGGATACTTCTTGGATGCGCCCATGTTTCCTTTGTCCCCGCTTGTCCTTTTTTTCTGTGCGCGCCGCTGACGGGTGTGTTTCCTCGCCACTGGTGTGCTGCATATTTCGCCGTGCGCGCACTCACTCTCCCTCTCTCTCTCTCTCTCTGACTCTCTCCATCTCTCTCTCTCTCAGCTTCAAGCCACCCCTCCCATTCGTATTTCTTTCCCTGCTCCTCTTCATCGCTGTTCGATGGTGTTGGTGCGGCACACGGGGGAGGGGTTGCGTATCCAATATAACGTTCCCATTTATATAAGAAAAGACAAGCGTGATGGAAGCGGTTTAAACGCAACACCGACATTTATCAAGACACCGCCGTCAAAAGCTTTCAGGCAAATAAGGGTAATTTGGGAAAAGCTACACGTTAATTAGAAAGTGGATATTTTAAGAGCATTATCCTTCCCAGAACTAGGGCAGCCTCGGTTCATCACTTTAGTGGAGCCACAAACGGCAGAAACTCTTACAATTAAATGCGTAAAAAGTGATTTTTTATGGCTGTACACTTTCCCTAAACACCCACACGAAGCATTGCGTGGAATAAACCTGCCGGTCTCACGCGCTGTTTTGACAGGCGTCAGGAACGGAACGCTCACGAGGGTTTGACCATTTGCAACAAAACGCCTTTTTTGTTGTTTTCACTTCCATATTTACAACAAGTTATAAATGATCTGCGCTATTTTTTGACACAGCAAGCGCTTTATTCACTTCCTAACTCTGTACGTGGCCTGGACTTCAGACAGACCGAGTCACCGGAGCGTGCGCGCCGCGGGGCGCGATGTCTGCGCGTCCGTCAAAATGCGCCACACGGAGGTGTCACTCTGAAACCGATGACATAAACTAAAGCGAAGCAGACCGAGGCCTCAAGTCATCGCGTTACAAAGCGAGCATAATACAACAGTTTCCATTCAGAAAGAGTTCGCGTACACAACATTTTACACACTTGAACTCATCATTGTTTTTAATTCGCCACTTGAATATTCTGTAAGCTTTTGCAAACCACAGATCTCTGCGGGGAGACGCGTTCAGAAGTCTTAAATGTCCTTGTGCAGTTCATTATTAATAGAAAAAATGGTCTTTCATCATTGTTGCAACTTTAATAGAAAGAAAAATGATTGAAGAATGATTTCTGCAGACTAACAAGTGCAAACATGCATGCATATTTAAGAAATCTTTAAATTGTTCACTGCGGATGAAACAGTATATGAAAAGTGCAGTCTGTCTGTATAACGTTTGTATTTGCATAAAGCACTGACTGTGATATCAGATGTTATGCAACACAAAACACTTTGTAAGCAACTGATCAAATTCCCAAATGTTTGCTCTGCTTTTTTTACTGCTTGCAGAACAGAATCACTGATGTGTTTTTTGTGACAGATGCAGTTTGACAGCAAATGAGAAACAGATCTCAAGCGTTAACAATCTGCAACATCCCAGAGATGTAATTATAACATCTGCATAACAGTAATGCAAACACACATCTGTGAGAACAACAGGTAAGTTGTCTGAACTCAACCTTATTAACCGTAAGGGTTAATAATTAAGTGTTAATTGTAAGTTAATTTTGGACCATGCAGGTACCAACAACACCCCGGCCTCTTCTCAGGTTATAGTTACACTGACTAAATACTTAGGAATAATGTTCCTATACATACAATATATTGCATTTACATCATGCTACTAATGTCACTGCAGCAACACGTTTACAGAACGTTCTGAAAATGTTCTGGGTACATCCGGGAGGAACCACGGAGCAAACATGGAGGCCCCATTTACAAAGTGTTGTTCTTCCTTCCCTGACCCCACTTATGTAAGTGTGCCAGATTTTAAACGAGATGCACCCATCTGAGAGACACTACACAGACAGCCTGAACTAACACTGCCCTCAGCAAGGGCATCCAGAGACCCACCGCTGTGTGTGCTAAAATAAAATCCTCTCACACACATATCCATGTCTGCTCTTTCCATTTTTGTTTCATGCTGGGGCCCAGTATTGCTACCGGTGTGTCCCTGCTAACAGGGAACGTTCTCTGAACATTGGCTAATATTCTCTAAAAGTTCTCTCAGAGAATAATGTTTGGGGTTTATGTGGTATAAATATATGCTAAAAAACCTTCTTATAACCATAAGGCAAATATGTTTTTGAACTTTGAGAGAATGTTTTGAGAATGTTGCCTGTTAGCTGGGGAATAAGTGAAAATGATTGCATCTTAAAATTGTTGTTTGGCTGAAGTTGATCTTATAAAGCTATTCTGTGGTTCTCAGTTCCTTTTATCTTTATGGAGAGAGAGAGAGAGAGAGAGAGAGAGAGCATCTCAAGAATAGCAAAAGATAGTTTAGAAGGATGGTGTGAGAGACGGACCTCTACTGGCCGAGGCGAGAAATAAGCAAATAGCAAATGATTCATGACCTCTCTCTCTCTCCTCTCTCTCTCTCTCTCTCTCCATAAAAGTTTGTGTTTTGTAAAGTTTTGAGTTTGTGACTATATAAATCCTTCAGTAAAATGCTACCTCAGATATAAAAAAATGTCATTCATGGTTTAAATAACTAAAGTTCTCTTCTGCAGTGATGCTTGTTGTTATAATTGTAGTTCATAAGTTCATTGTAAAGTTGTTCACGTTTCACAGCGAGTGTCTCATGGGGCGTAACTTGAAAGTTAAAGTTACATCTGACATTTTGTGTGTGACATCTGTGTGTGCTTCCTGTACAATGTAACAGAGACAGGACAACAGCCAAACGTGTAAAACCTAATGTACGTCTACTTTACATCAGGTCATCATGACAAGAGCTCGTATTTAATCGCCATCTACAGGTACACGGTGGTACTGTGCGCGTGCACGAGAAGGAGGCGTAGTCTCCAGTCAAACAGTATGAATAAAGCAAAACACTGATACGTTTCCCAATCCTTAAACATGCATTAAATGCTCCTATTTTCCCAACCCACACGATCAGGCAGATCTACGTGTGGCAGAACATGTGTATTTCTCTTTCAGAGATTATTGTCCTCTGTCCAATCGGGGATCACAGGTGTTTATATAAGGGGCTGCACCGGAAGTGTGTCTTTATTGCGTTTACCTGTGTCAGTGGAGCACGTGTTAAACTCATATTTACCTGTAAGGTGAGTTGTAAACGTACAGCACTGACAGTATGGACAGACTTTGTGCTAATGTTAGGCTTGCATTTTGTTGTTTTCTTGTTTGTTTCTCATTGCTTTGTTAGTTTATTTTGTATTGCTTTTGTTTCTTAAGTTACATTGAGTTTGTTTAATGTAAAGATTGGTTTGTTTGTTTTTTTTGTCTGCAAACTTTACTTTTGTCTGCAAATTGTGGAATCATTTGTTTTCTTTATTTGTGTTTCAGTCACTGAAGTCCAGATTCATGGTTCAGTTGAATCGTGTTGTTTGTGTGCAGGTGCTGTGTGCCAGAGAATCACTCCTCGGCCTAACCTGTGCTGACTAGCCACAACCTGCAATTTGTGTTTCTTTATTTTTAAAGGAACTGGTTGGAGTTTGTCTTCATCTGGATAAATAAATCTTATTTTCTACCCATGTCTCTTGCTCATACATTGTAGATGTTTAGAAGTTGTTTAGATGTTTAGAGTTATAGATGTTTAAGAACTTTTAACGCCTATGGTGGTTAATGGTTTCCAAGATGAAGTTCCCAGGGTGCTGTAGTCAGTGGGTTCATTCATTGATCTACCACTTCGTCAAATTTGTGCAACTTTTTGCACAAAACTTTTTGCACAAAACTTTTTGCACAAAACTTT
>JBAJNP010013920.1:0-11555 GCA_036877545.1 Yasuhikotakia modesta | reverse complement strand
AACCTCATACACGCCACTGGAGTCTTTAAAACATTATTCATGAGTGATCATCTCACTTCTTAAACTGCGTTATTATCTCAGTCGCTCTCAGCAGGAGAAAGGCCAGCCGTTTGCTTTTTTCAGTCTAATGCACAGAAATCTGCTTATCAGTGTCTGTTTATTGTAAGTTTATTGTAAATCCATAACCCTTTAAAGAACTAACACATCTTCCTCATCAGATTCAATTTCACTTTCCTCACACACACATTTACACTACCTCGTGCTCTGCAGGGATTAAACCTCCAGGCAGTATCACACGATTCATTAGAATGGATACAACTGACAGAAAGAAGTCTAGAGATTCAATGGTTCCATAAAGAACCTCTAACAGAACGTTCCTGTTTCACAAAAGGTTCTTCGTAATGGAAAACAGGTTCTTTAAGGTTATGAAACCGGTTTCATACAGTCTTTAACATCTGAAGTCTGCAGAGAAGAAACAAATCTAAGATTTCAGCCATGGGGCTCAGTTCCTGAGCTGATGTGTCTTCCTGCGTTTTGGACAGCAGCAAAACCAGTTTAGGGGTAACAGTGACCCCAGTGGTTCCTGCACACCCACACAAACACCCACATTTCCTCCAGACAGGTGCAGACATACTGTTAGCTTCTGTGTAAACTGTCACTCACACCCACCACTGAACTTACTGGATTTGTGTGCTGGTGGGCTGAATCCGGCTCACAGGCTACAGTATTACTGCATTATGGTGTCTCTCTATTTCTCAAACGCACACAAACTCAACCTCTGTCCCTCAGGGCATTTTTGTTCCAGCACTTTACTGGAAATCGCAAGACACCGTGAACTTTGAGCAATCATTCCTCAAACACGACTGTTAAAAACTAGCTCCTGATTCCGGTCAGATTCAGTCTGTCAGAGAGGATTACAGTACAGTGTGAAACCGTCGGGTTTGTCTTAGCATGAGAATCTCTGACCCAGTGGTGTGACATCTGACATGCTAGCCTTAAAAACTGCTTTTTTGCAGTGTGTTTTGCACCTGGTTCTAACAAATGCTATTGTGATACAGATTAAAATGAACACAGTGTCCCTTCATTAAAGACAGTGAAAAAAGATAACCAATATAAACTGTTTTGAATTAAAGGTTTGTGTTTCATAATGAACCACAGTGAGAACAACCTCAGGTGACACTCACAGCTGCTTCTTCTGGTACAGCTAGTACAGGTTAATGACACAGACACACCTGAGTCCACAATGTCCTTCTTCCCCTGAGAGAAACACACAGACAGACGAGTGCAAGACACTCACGCCGCTCTCAAACCCTGTTTCTGAAGATCCTATGTGCCCTCACACCTAAAGACACACGAGACAAAAATCAATACATGCTAAAATCTTCCCCTGCTGTGAAACTGTGAGCATTTAATAATGATAAATAATAAAAATATTTTAAAATTACAATGGTTCGTTTTTTAAAGAAACTAAGCATACAGGTTTATATCAGTTTGTAAGGAAAGTAAAAAATTTTTACTGTTCACAATGAACACTTCTGAGAAAGAAATCATCACAGGTTTGTCAGGTTTTGTAGCACTGAGGCTTTAAAAGCTATTCAGAGTTTTTTTGGGCAAAGCACTTCTCAGGAGGTGAGAAGAATTTGAAGAGAATAAAAGGGAGAGATTGTGGTCATTTGTTCAGACATATGCATGACTTTCAGCAAGTATATATTCAGCTTAAACTAAACAACAAAGCAGAAAACAATGATTCCTGAATATGTTTCTAAATGCCTCAAACATGATAAACAGTGCAAACAGTGATGAAACGTTTACAGCCGTTCACGAAAGAACGTTGTGATCTTGTTTAGAAGATGTGTCACAGATTTCAGATTGTCTTGCAGCTGAACATTGTCACATTAAAATCTGTGTGTGATAAAATGGACCTGATGATGAGCAGAAGTCTGGATCAGTAACAACCTCCAGAGCTGAAGCTGAGGTGGATGTAACACAAACTCTTTCTGTGGACCTTCAGGGAACCGTCAGAAACACACATTTTTTCACCCACACAGCTTATCTACTGCTACCATTTAGAAATGATTTTGTAGATGTTTCTGTCTGAATAAACCTTCACACAACATTGTATGACTTTATCTAAAGACTTTTAGTAATGCAGCCAACAGGGAACAGTGTGTGCGTGTGTGTGTGTCTGAAACAGACCTTTGAAAAGAGAAACAGAAATTGTGTGTTTCCTGTAGTCTCTGGCTAATGGAGTCAGCGGTCACTCAGATTCAAGGTCCATTTTGTCAGTTGTGCTCATAAAATGATCCTCAGTCAGACATGTTTCTGTAAATACAACGGCACAGCAGTCGGGACGAGGCGTATCGATGGGATTCATTCTGTTTACCTTCCCGGAAGAAAAAACAGCCAGTGATCGTGACACCTCCATGTTCCACCTGATAAACATCAGAACTTCAGACATGACTGGAGGTGTCAAAACACAGAAGAACAAAACAAACAGCGTCTGCATTGCACAAGGTCATGATGTCACACCATGATGTGTGTGTGTGTGTGTTTTGATGTCCTCAAATAACTATTTTACACTCATTATTGTATCAGACCTGTGTTATGACGTCACTCACAGCTCTGTTTGCGTCACTCATGATGACGTGAAGCCGTTCTGTCAGACAGCAGAAGATGTTTTAGGAACAAACTCCACACCTGTAGATCTCTCACGACCACAGAAGATGGTAAATCACTGTAACAAACTGACAATCACGACAAATCACAGCTCCACATAATCATATAACCAACTAACCAATCTAACTACGTCCAGCTGTAACATTGTGGTAAGATATCATAAAGTTTCAGGCTTAAAAGTTATAAATCTGTTAAATGTGAACAGGGTCAGTGTGAATGTTTCTGTAACATCTCTGGAATATAAAACAGCAAATCTGTGTGTCTTAGTGTGGGTTAGTTAAAGTGTTTGTAACTAGCGGTGTATAAAAACAATGGAGGTCTATGGATATAGTGTGTGTGTGTGCCCCACATAAGCACACACCCGTGCTGTAACCCTGTTAAGCTGCAGGATTCCCAAAAATAGGTCAGTTTTAAAAAAAACTGCCAGTCCTGGGGAGTTAAAAGCTTCAAGATTTCAGTTAAGCATTAAATAATAAATAAAATGTCACATCCATGATTGTTCTCAGACTGTGAACCTGAGATCAGTTAGAAACGACCAGCCACGATGTACCCAAATTACGCACACACGCCAGGCACCAGTTACCGGCACGCGCAGCAACACCACCCGACCAATGCGCGAGAGCCGCGGGCGCGTTAGTCTGGAGGAGACGGTGTTCCCACCGGTGCATCTCCCGCGATCCTCTGCGCACTGACCGCCGGAGGACAGAACTCACATCTCCCACATCATCGGATAAGATCCGCAGCTCCGGACACACGCGTCCCTGCTCTCTCTCTCTCTCTCTCTCTCTGGTTTCTGTGCAGCACAGGGTAAACGACAGACTCCAGTGACACAGACACTCACTAAACAAACACACGGAACTACGAGAAGAAACGAGGCTGGAGCGAGATCGTTTATGAAGCGTTTGGATTTTACTCACTTCAAGCGTTTGCATCTGAACCTGGTGCGCTTGTGTCGGTGGAGAGGGACGCCGTTCAGGTAGGAGGTGCAGATATATGTTTGTCTTGTGTTGAGTTCTGCTGGAGATGATCAGACAGCATCTTTCCTGAACCTTCAGCTCCAGCGGTGACCAAACCTCTGTGTGATCTGAACAAGTACCAGCGTTCTGGTTTCAGAGAGAGTTTATATTTAATATGAGAGTGATATTTCATGCTTAGCTGGAGAATTCAAGAAAGACTGAGAATGAAGATGCTCAAATACAAAACAAACTATCAGATGCATTTATTTACATGACATTAAATGACATTAAAACAGAATTTCTCTTCATTAATATATAAAAGACAAAGAATGTGATGCTTTAATATAAGTCTGTAACTGTAACTGTATCATCCCCAGATTTGTGAGTGTCCTACTGTACACATCTCACCTATCTCTGCTTCTGATTATAAACCAGTTCAGTTTACATCTAGACACGGAGGAAGGGCATGAGTTTGTTCTGTGTGGGGCTGTCAGGTGTAATCCCTCGTTCAGCATGGACATCACAAGCTCACAAACCAGTGCATGTCTTTACCGAGGTCTCTGATCGCTCCAACGTTTAAATGTTTGCACAGAATGTTTCAGTGCAGCACAGCTCTGCGTGAGGGTTGTTACTGAGGGATGGAGGACAGCCAAAATCTGCAGCCTCACACGAGACAATGTTCCTCTGCTTCACTCAGGAGAAACTGCCTGTTTCAATCTAAATAATCATATTTAACTTAATTACAGCTTTTACTGCAATAATTCTTACATCATTCCTTTAAAACATAATTCAGACATACTGCCAGATACCACCATCACAAATCGCTCTTTACTCTCAGTCTCGTCACATCTCTCCAAACTCTTCATGTTAAGCACTCAATGGTCCAAAAGTACAAAAATAGCTAGTAGACAAAAGTAGTTAGTAGAATGTTTTATTTATGATTGAATGTTCTCAGGACATTGTAACTGCGAAATCTTACTGTAACTTGTTATATTTTGAGGAGTTTAAAGGTGAATTTTCCTGTCTCCTGAAACCTTGTGTCAACAGACAGACAGAAATGTCCCACCAGAGTCATGGCAGATTTCTCACTGTTAGCCCCCAAACTCTTGAGCAAATCTAGCTACCCATAATTCTTTGCAATGGCTCATTGTTGCAGCCTTGGAGCAAAAACTTTCTCAAAAACAGCTTTCCTACAAACTGAAGAAAACCGGTGCAGCGTGACTCCCAGAAACCCGATCAATCAGAAGTGTTTACACACTTTTCAACAGTTTTAATTATTGACACTGAATTCACGCGTTTCTGATGAAGTTAACCTCAAACTCCAGGATGTTTCAGAGACAGAAATACCTGCAGATGTTTCGGTGAGCGTTGGAGCTGTTCAGTATGTGAGCAGGACTGCCTGCAGTCACACGCTGAGATAAATACTGTCATCCTCTCAGAAGCTGCTGCAGGCTGGTCTGCCCTGAAAGAGAAGAGAGGAAAACAGCAGATGGAACAGAGTGAAAAACGTTAGTTAAAATATATACAACTATTTCACAAAACTGACCTACAAACCAGTAACACTGGCTTTATGTACAGATGCCAGTTGTTGTGATATTTTGTATGTAGTTCAGTGTCATATGAACATTTTAATCTGTAACCCCAGATTATCACAGAGACTCTGAAGTAAATAACACAGACAAGCGTTAGCTGCCTGTCCACGGTCACTAGCGTGCTAAACAAGCAGACTTTGGTGTTGTTCACAGCACATGAGAAACAGCTGCATAAGGCAAACAACAAAAGCTGCGTGCTTCAGCGTTAATGTGTCCTTAAAAGCCTTTCATTAGTTACCCAGCAAACACAGAGGAAACGTTCTCACAAAGTTATTACAAACATTTCTGCAGAAACGTTAGAAGGTTTTTATTAAAGGACATGATGTACAGCATTCATCCTCTGCTCCCCATTTCCGTTTAACAGAAATATTAACATGAATTTGTCAGAATTGTATAATGTCGTCTTTTGCTTGTATGCCAGCAGCCAAATATAAATATAATGAGCTGGACTAGAGATCGATCCTGCAGTCAGTCAAGCACACAGCAGGGTTCAGACGCACTGAGACATAATGACTGGTGTGGCAACAGTGTGTGAATGCTAGAGAAACTGATGCTCTTAGAAACGTGCTGACCACAGGTCAGCTGATGTACAGTATCAGTGTCAGTGTTTTAAACTGCAAAGCATTTAAACTTTTGTAAATTAAATTCTGACTGTTGCACAATTCTGATATCTGCATTAGGAATCATTTTGATTGTCTGATTTATAGCTTTGTAGTTTCTGTTGGCAGGTGATGTATCTACTACCAGGGTGACTTAATTCAGACCCCCAGCGAGGGGAGCAGCAGATTTCCTGAGGGACTCGCTGGAGCCCCAGGTCAACTCCTGATCTTCCCTTAACCCTGACTGGTGTCTCGCTTCAGAGCCCTGGATCCCTTGTGTCTCACCTCCATATTCTCCTCCGGACTTTGACCTGGGAACAGCGTAGGAACGGGCTGCCCAATGCTGAGGAGAACGTATCTACTGCTGCTGTGCTTCATCTTTGAGCAGGACTCCAGCGTTCACGTCCAGAGCAGCCCAGGGCAAGAGCAGCACGGCGGTCTGGAGGGGCCGTCGGCAGGTGGGACGAATGGAGGTTCCGGAGGGTTCCAGAGGGTGAAGAGGGGCTGGGTGTGGAACCAGTTCTTTGTGCTGGAGGAGTACATGGGCTCAGACCCACAGTATGTGGGAAAGGTGCTTTAAACATCAACAGAACAGTCAATCAATACATTACATAAATGTTAATGTTTCTAGTAATACTGAACATTGTAGTAACATTGTTTCTAGTTCTCCACCTAGCAACACCCTGGCAACCACCCATAGACCACTAGCATTATGCAGCAACAAATTTAGCTTCATTCACATTTCTTTAACTAAATGTACGAATCTAATGTAGTTTTAAATAAATGACACTGTTGCTGTATCTGAGGGCATTTGGCTAACCAAACAGACGTATTTATTTTACAACATAATGCTGACGCGACCATAAATTTGCATCCCGCGCAAGCAGTTGATTGATCGACATCATCTGCGACAGCAGCAAGGACTTTCTGAACACAAGGACATCATGGCCTCCAGACACTGGAGCGAGTTTTCAGTACGTCAGCGTTTATGACTGAGAAATAAAAGCTTCTCTGAGTCTCTGGGAACGGAAATAAATCTGCATTTTCTCAGTTAAATCATGTACAATCATCTGCTGTGTTGAGCCGTTCTGCTCAGCATAAATTTCTTCCTTCATCCTCTCAGTCCTGGTTTAGCTTTTCCATCACCACTAACATCTGTCTGTCAGTTATGATCACCCACAACTCACCTTTTCCCTCTATCATCTCTGCTAATACCATCATAGAGAGCATACAGACCTCACAGACACACACACACATCTTTATCATCTCTGTCAGTAAAGATAGATTATCCTGGTCTTATCTGTTATGCTGGACTGTCACATTATTAAATCTGTGTGTTGTACTTCAATCACCAATGACTTCTCATTAATTCCCACCTTATTTAAGTCTAAACTGTTTAACAAATACAGGTTTTATGTTAAGACTTCTTCAACAAACCATCTACCTTTAGATTCCTGCTTTTGTTTGCCTCCCCATCCTCTTTTTGTCCTGAAACTTCTGTCATTATCTTTTCACTCTTTTGAAACCTGTATGCTGTTTTTCTTCTGGAACACAAAAGGAGACTTTTTTGTCCCTTTTGAAGCTTGACAGACGTGGTGTTTCAAAAAGCCCAGCGAAGGCTGGACTGACATGAGAGTGAGAAAATAATGGCAGGATTTTTCCTTTAAATTCTCAATAGCTTTCTCTGGAAAGGTCTTTCATTTGAATACAGTGGTTGTAAAGTGTTTGAGGCAGACAGGTCAACACTTACCTCACTCAACCAACCTCCCTGTGCCTCAAAATAACTCCTCTATCTCTCAGAGACCTCATCACGACCTCATCATTAGCAGCATTGATCGCTGCTCCTGGAAATCAAGAGGTTAACAGATCAGCAACAATCGTTTAGGAACCTTTATTTTGAAGAGTTTACATGCATGCATTCAAATCCACAGTTAATCATTCTAAATAAGAGCTGGCTGTTGTTGACACAAATGAATCTAGTGAACTATAAATGGTTCTTTAGACAATATAAGGGTATAAAAGTTTTTTTAAGAATCTTTGTTTGAGCTTTAATTTAATTTATTTATTGTTCTTTGGGGAACCAAAAATGGATCTTCTGTGGCATCGCTGTGAAGAACCTTTTAAGAACCTTTATGTTTAAAGCTGTACTCAGCCCAAACTTCAAGGTTTTCCAGAACTTTAAACTTTCTTTCAGTTTGATAGTTTATCTTTTAAAGAGACAATCTGACAGCTAAAGAAAAGAACCTGAGGGTTTCTTCTCACCTTCAGATGAAATGATCACAACATCTGATTGATGCTGGTCTCTTTTCTCTGCATCAGCACTGTTACCCAATCCTGCCGTAACATGCTACATCCATCAAATATTAAGAGTTCTGCAAACAGTGAGGGTTGCATACAGGAAACTGAACGCTGCAATAGTTCGACACTCAGAATCGACCAGCATCTCCACACACATGTGATCTTTCATGTTCACAATTTACATCTTGTGTCTGCTTCTCTGCTGCAGTTACACACTGACCTGGATAAAGGTGTGAACACAGTGAGATACACTCTCTCCGGTGAGGGGGCTGGAACCATCTTCACCATCGATCAGACCACCGGAGACATACACGCTCTACGCAGTCTGGACCGAGAGGTGAAGCCGTACTACACGCTTCGGGCCCAGGCTGTGGACATGGACACCAACCAACCACTGGAACCCGAGTCTGAGTTCATCATCAAGGTGCAGGACATCAACGACAATGAGCCGAAGTTTCTGGAAGGACCGTACACAGCTAGCGTACCAGAGATGTCACCTGTGGGTAAGAAAATTATGCTAGTTATGTGTCCTTAGTTTTAGGTGGTGGCAGACAGCAGAGAGAAAAGGTTTCAGATAATGAGAACCACATGAGCGTCACACAGTCTCAGCAGGACTCATCTCACACAACACCGTTTCATTGGGATTGATTAACTTGCATCTCATTTTGTTACTGTCTATGATGTCGGCCTGCAGTTTTATTGATCTCCACACAACCTCCATCCCATAATCGCTGTAACTACCTGCAGATCAATGGCTGTTTCAGTCCGAAACTAACTGCACAGCTTGTTAGAGTCATAATATTCTGCATGATTTGGACAAACAATCTTTATCATGAAGTCAAATATGAAGATGCATTTATCCCTGAGGTCACGTTAGCAGTCAGCTACATTATAACTGACAATTACAGGAGAGCATCACTTCTGTTGTGTAATCTACATTATTCCTATCGATTTAAATCTTCCTGCATCTGCTAAGAACAAACAAACCTGCTGAGCTTTTTAGGTGATTTTTAAAGAGGTTTTACTGTCAAAATGTCAAGAAAACATTCAAATAAACAAAAGATGGAAAGCTTTGCATGGCTGGAGGGAAAAACACAGCTTAAGTCCCTTGGTTTCTGAGACATAATTCTGTGTTGACAGCAATAAACCGCAGGACTCTCTCTGCACTGAAGCTCTCATGTTCTGCTTGAAGATCAGAGACTCTCACGCTGAGATTGTCTTTTAGATGAAGGAACGAAGACAATGAAATTAAAACACACACTCTTCACCTCCATCTCCTCAGAGGAATCAAAGCTTCTCAAGATCACAGACAGATTATAAGTGCACCATCACAGATCTCTTAGCAGAGGAAACTGCAGACCGAATCTTCCACATCCTCTACTGTACTCCCATGTTTGCAGGGACATACGTGATGAAGGTCACAGCGACAGACGCGGACGATCCCACGTATGGCAACAGTGCCAGGGTGGTCTACAGCATCCTACAGGGCCAGCCGTATTTCTCTGTGGAACCAAAGACAGGTAAACACTCCTGAATGCGTCACAAAAACATAAACCCTTAGAAGAACTAAATTCTTCTAACATACAAGGTCCTGTTATTTGTTAATATAGCAGATTGTGCTGATTCCCCTTCAACATAATCACATTAATAGACCCATTAGACAAATAAATTCTGCATTTTGATTTGACAATAACAGCCGGCCTGAAAAATAAACTCTGAACTGCAGCTAAACCAGTGTGAAAAGGATATAATTATAAAATCATGTTACATTCCCAGGACACCAGCAGATTCTACACGAAAAGTGTGAAACTCTACAAGCCCTCAGGAAAACTCGACACACTGAGGGCGTGCTAAAACTTCTCACTTTCTCAATATGGTTATAGACCTGCTGAACAAATATAAAGCCTGGCAAACACAGGAGTACATCAATAAAAATATCATTTCTGCTATCAGAGAACCGGTGGGGCTCTGAGGGACGGCATTTTATAGCCCAACAAATCAAATAAATAGAAGGATGAAAGAAAAACCTGCTTTTCATAAGGTCAAAACAAAACATTTTCCAACACAGTGAGAAATTATGGCGGGAGGTAAAACGTGTAACAGAATCGAGAATAAAGAGAATCGAGTGTGAGAGGAAACAGCTTAAAGAAACAGTTCCTACATAAATCAATACTTATAATATTATTATATTATTAAATATTATCTGTACCTCACCGTCGTCGTCCTCCTCTCTCTCTCTCTCTCTCTCCTCCACGCTCTCCTGCAGGAGTCATCAGGACGGCTTTACCCAACATGGACCGAGAAGTGAAGGAACTTTATCAGGTTCTCATCCAGGCCAAAGACATGGGCGGGCAGCTGGGGGGTCTGGTCGGGACCGCCGCCATCAACATCACCCTGAGTGACGTCAACGACAACCTGCCCAGATTCTCCAAAAGTAAAACAGTGTCTCTGTGCCTTACACTAACCCCAGCCCTACACCAACCACTCACAGAAAACTGTCTGCTGTTTTACAAAATAACCTGTATCATTTATGAGCTTCTATACAGACTTATTAAACCACACACACACACTTTTATGCATTTAAATAATTGTAGTATTTCTCGCTGGAATAAGCAGACACTGTCCACGGTTTATTTCTGAGCCCTAATATTCTCTGAATATTAACACACACACACACAGAGAAGCAGATTTCAGAGTCTCTCAGAGCAGAATCCAGTGATGATTTTACACACACTGGTGGCTGGTCTACACACGTGGTTAAAGAAACACATGAATGAAACATGTTTCAGGTATATTTCACCTGCGGGTGCCGGAGACATCAGTGGTGGGTTCTGCAGTGGGTCGGATCAAAGCTCATGACCTGGACACAGGAAAGAACGCAGAGGTGGAATATAACATCGTTCCTGGAGATGGAGGAGCCATGTTTGAAATCTCCACCAACAAAAACAACCAGGAGGGAATAATCATGCTGAGAAAGGCAAGAATCCATTTACCAGACTCAAATCAGTCGTTTATAAAGTCAGTTAGTCATTTAAACAGCCTAAAACAATCAGAACTACAGGTATCTTATTTATATATCATATAAATATTTATAGTCTTATACTGCCTGGAGTTGTAAAATGATTTATATTCATTTATTCATTCATAACTTTTACTTTGTGTTTCAAATAAAAGCACAAGTTAAATAAATTACTTATTTTTTTACTTTCACAACAGCTTGTTTTATGCCCATGTGTATGTAAAAATACAGCCCTAAATCTATTCATAATAGCATTAATTCACACTAATGTATAATTCAGAACTCATGACTAAACTCATAATTCATCCAAAAATATGCATGAGCTATTTTTATACTAGCATATCCTGCAAAAGCAGCTGTATTGCGACACCCTTTATAATGACGTATGCGTGTGTGTGTGTGAGAGTGTGTGTGT
>JBAJNP010013919.1:0-11557 GCA_036877545.1 Yasuhikotakia modesta | reverse complement strand
ACTATATAACACAACTATATTTATGTATTAATACAGGGAAGGAGACACACATGGTTTAGGTCATAGCAGAGATTGTAACACTGACTGCTGATGTTTTATTGTTTGTGGAGTCTGACCTGCTTTAAATATCATTTATCAGTTCCGCTGAATTGAACAATTTCTTTCATATTTGATAAACTAATATGCAAAGTCTGAAAATAAGGACTTAAATAAGGAATGGGCACCTGTGTCTGTTTTATCAACAAATATAATAGCAGTGGGAATTTAATGGCAGCCATATTAAATATAAGTAAACTAAATATAATAATAACTTGTTGTTTCTGTTTAAAGGAGTATTGGGTGTTTGCTGGGGTCTACAGGACAGATGTGAGGACAGGGCATGTGATGCTGTTAACAGGTAACAGGTGATGGTGTAAGAAAACTTTCATTCTGGGTGAGTCGAGATTTCAGCAGATTTTACACGTGTGATTTATTAATATTGTCATGTTTGTGGACGTGATGGACAGAAGTGAGCGACATTGTGCGCCTGCATCACTTTAATGGTGACATTTGTGCTGATAATAAATTCAGGGTCAGTCCAAGGTGAGGAGCGACACCAGTCACCCGAGGGCAGAATGGTGATGATGAAGTTAATGGGTCAGTGATTTGAACACACCCCCTCCATCTCTGTGTTTCCACCTTGAATAAAACACTTAACCTATGATAATGAACATTTTTATAATCTCACCATGCAGAAGATAAAGACATGATCTTTACTGTCCTCTGATGCCTTTTCGTTCTCATTTATCTGCATTACCGACACTTACGCTCAATTCTTTCTCTATATGTTGGAATAATGATGACAGACGTAGCTGAGGTGTTTTGTGTTAAACACTGCTGTCAGTCCATCTGACATGTAGTCTCTGGACTGCAGTACTGTAGTTTAACTCGTGAGGGCTCTAGTGTGTCATGATAGAATGTGTGCAGGGCTGCAGAACAGATTATGGATTCAGCTGGTGCTGTATTGAAGATGAGTGTGGACCTCTGTCATGCTCTCAGAACCTCAGACCCAGTTCAGCTGTATCTCAGTCCAATTAACCACACAGCCACCATCCACCGTGAAAAGAGACATGTTTAAAATAAGTGGTTAGTGTGGGTCAGTGTTGAGGTTCATAGATTACCTGCATGTTTTCTGAATGTGGGGGAATCTTGTGTAACTTACCAGCACACGGTAACCTAACAGTCATTATGTGTAGATGATAAGATTCATGGACGGTTTATCAGTAAGATCATTTGATGGTGGCAAATCAAGACAAAAGACCAAAAATAATCTGATTGTGTGTTTTCATAGCTTTCTTTCTTTTTCTTTTTTCACACCATTTCTACACCCACATTATGTTCTCAAAGGACACACGAGTGACGATCTCTGTGACCTTTTAGAGTTGAGAAAAGTGGATTCTTTGTTGTTCATTTTGTGATTATAATGTTCTTTCTCCATATCATTTCTACCTCCGTCTCTTTTATACAGTGTGTATAACGTGACTTGTGCATCAGTCAGAATTGGGGGGGGGGGTTTGTTATATTTTTTCATGTTTACAGACACCATTGACTGCCATCACAACATAGGCCTCTCTTACCCATAATGCACCTTCCGAGGGCAGATTCCTGAGTGTGCTGTTAAGGCTGTGTGTCTCTCAGGTTTCTGCAGTTGTGTAATAGTTTTCTGGGAGAGGAGAGAAATGTCTCACTGTTATTGTTTGCAGACTCTTTCAAAGCTTCAAAACAACTCGTTCAGAGATCGTCATGGTAATCTCATCACACCATCATCGCATTAGCATATTAGCACATTAACACCCATTCAGTGTTCAGAAGTTTGACACGCCCTTATAAACAGTAGTGTGAACATCATCATGTTTAAATATCATTTACATGTCAATTAGTACTACAGTAGCAAAAGGTTTTATCAAGTTTAAATACAGTGTGAGTCGCTGTGGATTAAAGTTCATATCAAATGCATAAAAATGTAAATGTATTTCAGGCAGAAACAAGATATAAACATCCTGTCAGCATAATTACTCACAGAGACTGTCAGTGCCATCTAACTTTATTGCTGTATGTCTGTCTGTAGGTGTCTGTATATATCTGTCCATGTGTTTTCAGTCACTGGGCAAACTCACATTCATCAGAGTCGTTGCTGACAGGATGGAACGAGAGCAGAGAGAAGAGGGGTGGGAGAGAGGGCAAACAGCGGGGTCTCCCCTGTATGTGCACATACACACACACTCTCTCTCTACGGCTCTCTGTCATTGTCACTCTCTCAGGATTCAGATGGCTTTATAAAGTTTTTACATTGCCAAAACTAGAAACATTGAAACTGCAATCCATCACTTTTGCTCTTTTATTGTCATCTTTGTTTGAAACGCAAAATTGCAGGTTACATTTCATACTTTTGTTTACATATGCTAAGGTTTAAACTGATTTTAAACTTATTTTGTTTTGTTTTTTTACCAGGAAAGATATGGATTGCAGCTTTAATATTTATTTACACATAAAGAAACAATAAAAATGAAAGTGTTTAGAAATATGTCATCAAATAGTAAAATAAAAGTACTAATAAGAAACTCGATAGAAATACAGAATCCTGTCATGTGATTTTAAACATGTTTCACAATGTTTGCCAATTCTTAAGGGTCTCTCACTCTCTCTCTCTCTGTTGCTATTAGTTACAGAGCTGTTCTCCACTGCAGAACCCAACAAGGTTAACACAGAACAAGAGATCCATTCACGTCTTGTTTTGCGTCAGAATAAGCGCATTTCATCTCCAGTGAAATCCTGAGGAGTCTGACAGTGATCGTTGAATGAAAGCGTCACATTTAGACTGTTTAATTACATTCTGAGTCACTAGCATTACATGAGTCAGTCGGTGCTGCTAGCATCTGTTTATCGCTCTTCATTCATCCACTGGTTTATGAATGAATGAACCGATGAAAGGATGAATGAACGAGCGCGTGAATGGATGGTGGGGGGGGGGTTGCGGTGGTATGCGGTATCTCCTTGGCCCCGTCCATCCTGTTGTGAGCCTCCTGCCTGTCGTTCTGCTCTCTGATTGGCTGAGAGGACTGAATGCGCTGGAGGCTGCTGCAGTCGTTTTCCCCAGCATAACCTCTGCAGTTTATGAATGAAAGTGTGAAAAACTGAATGAGTGAATGAAGAGGTTGTGTGTAATGATGATGTGTTAGGATCCAGTGTGTCGTGTGTGTGGAGGAATTGTTTTGTTATACCGGTGGTTAAAACGTATTATAAGCTTTAAATGCATTAGAAAATAGTGTTTCATATTATTTGTGTGTTTGGATTTCTGTATATTAAACCATGTTCACATTATGTTTAAGAATATAGTGTTTCGCTAAATGTGTGTTTTTTGTGTATATTTGGTTTAGATAATTTAGTCTGGATTTATAGATGTTGATTTGTTATGCACAGTATTCTGTATGTCACATATGCATTAGAATATTGCGTGTTGACATTATTTTTGTGTGTGCTGTTGTGTGTGCTGTTGTAGATCTGTTTATGTGCGTTTGGCCTGTAAATGTGTTGCTTGTTTGTTTGTGGCTCACTGTACGTGTTTCTGCTTCACTGTTACTCGTGGCTGGAATATTAACTGGGTTACCCGGGCAACCGGCTCGGAAGATGGATGGGCTCCCCTGCAGTAAATGGGGCAGTGAATTCACATGAAAGAAAATTCCTTGTGTTTGTGTAATTTATGTACAGGTTTATTTCCAAGCCTGTCTCTCTCACACACACACACACACACACACACACTGCAGGTCTCTGCCCAGCGATGCTGACTCACCCACTCATTTATTTCCTGTGTGATTTTTGTAATTGGTGTTAACCTGTGTGCACAGCCGCATTAAGATGCTCTGCTGAGACCTTTAATTTTCCCAGCGCATAATCACGCAGCTGAACCCTAACCTGTGCCTCAGACTTCAGTCCTGCACAGCTTTTGCTGCATTTCTGTGGTTTCTCTTTATTGTCTTGATCTCCAGCATCTCCTGAACTCAGAGAGGAGCTAGTCATTAGCACTGATCTCAGACCAGTATTTAAGTTATTAGAATTTTGAATGGTGCATTGTGGGATCCACTGGAAGCGTCACTATGGCAACACAGTATTCTGCAGAAGTACATCCCTGAAATCCAGAATATGTGGTTCTGCACACTGAGGCCACTTAAAGTGTCACCTGAGTGTTCCAGTTGTTGTGAGGAGGTTTATCACATTCTGTAGGAAAGGTTATTACGTTGTTGCCCCTGTAAAGGCGAAAAAAATCAATTAGCAAAAGTTAAAGAACACATGAACTAAAAGTTAATAACTGACTGCAGTGTTGCAGTGACATAAATCTAAGTAAAACTGATAAATGGGGTGCGGCTTGTTTTTTTCACTGGGAATTGAAACAGGAAACATTACACACATAATTAATGCTCATGAAAGTGTGTGTGTGTGTAAAGAATGGAAGTTCTCTGGATTTGTGTGCGAGGACACAGATGGAGTTTATCGCTATTGTGTCTGTCAGCTCACTCCTCTTCTGTCCTTCTGACAGCTCTCCATTCTGACTAACAGACAGAAACTCTCTGATGCGCTAAAGGGGCTGTTGTGTGTGTGTGTGTGTGTGTGTGTGTGTGTGTGTGTGTGTGTGTGTGTGTGTGTGGGAATCAGTGTTAGGTGTCCCATCACACATTGATGTGTGTTAATCTAGTTGTAAAAGGGTGTGTGTGAAACCTGAAGTGTGTCACGACTGACTCTTGTAAGTGTTTAAGTGTGATTTTGAGAAACCAGTTCTTTATGATATTGTTATCCAGTCCAGGGTTTTAGATTTCATTGCATTGATTTAATTTGAAGATGTAACTCCATCTAATTGTATTTGTTTATGATGATAAGCTGCTAAAGTTTTTCCAAATATAAAATGTTAACTTAAGCATTAATTAAACATTGTTTATTTTTTCTTAAGGACTTCTAGGTRTCAGATAAACTATAACATGCCTGCAGAGATCCAGTCAGACAGCAGTATGGAAATTTACTGAGAGCTGAACCCATGACTTTAGTGTTGCCAGTGTGGTGCTATTTAATCTTTTACTCGGTTCATTTATGTTAGACTGTGTACATGCTCATGACATTTCATTGTTTGATGCTTTAGTGTACCAACATTCACATAATCTATTGTCTGTCTGTCTGTCTGTTTGTCTATCTGTTTGTGTCTGTTTATGTATCTATTTATCTGAATCCTTCTGTATTTCTATCAATCTGTCTGTCTGGCTATGTGATCTGTCTGCCAGTCTGTCTGTGTTGTGGTTCTGTCAGTCTCAGGTGTGTTGCAGTGGTCTGACTGTGTTGGTTTTGATGACAGTGGGGGGGGGGAAGTTATGTAATCATGTTTAGCATTCATCTCTGTGCCCCAGCAACTTCACTGCCCCCTAACACAGCCTGTGTGACAGACTCTCTCTCTCTCTCTCTCTCTTTTATTTTGTATGTGTTTGTGTTTTATAAAGGCGTTGAGTTGTTTTGTACTGAGGCTGTTATGAAAGCCCTTTACGAATAATACAGTTCATTACCTTTTCCAATAACCTCTGTTTACGTAAACAAACACAGACAGGTGCAGAGCATGTGTGGGCCTGACATGCTTTCACATGCACGTGAGCTTTTTGTCTGTTGCCTATTTCATCAGGCATGAATTTATCTGTTTCTAAGCAACAGTAGAGTTACGTTTCGTCCAATCACTGCAGCCTGGGCAGAATTATAATTCGTATCACCTCTGGGTCTCTGTTAACAGGTGAGCTAAAATGTTCACAGCTGAAACGGCTCTTACGTTGTGAAACTTTGCTTTAGTGATGTCACCTTGATCTCTCCAGGTAAATGGACGTTCACATGCGGTTGAATAAAATGTCGGATCTTTATGACATTCAGCCCAGATAGACGCTGATGACTGATGAAATAATTCCGCTGAGACATCATTCTGACCTCAGGTCAGTTCTCGCCCAGTGTGTTTTTGTAAAACGAGACACTATTATATTTGCTGCATTATTAGTAGACTAAACTAGTCGGTTTAATTATGTGCTATTTAAATAGGACAGTGTTTGTGTGACCTTTAAAAACAGGGTAACACAAAAGATTATATAGAATATATTCTCACTGACCTGTGGGTGTTTTTTTAGACCTAAAATGCCTCATAATGTGTGATATTCCTGTGACGGTGTGTGTGTACAGTGATGTTTATGTGTGTATGACATGTGTGCTCAGCTCAGATTTAAAGCAGCTGGGTGAAGTTGTTTTCTAGTGGAAGTTGAGAAGCATGTATCTGCACACATGGAACAGGAGAATCAATTATTATATTTTAGAAGTCTCTCTCTCTCTCTCTCTCTCTGTGTGTGTGTGTTCTGTGGTGTATTAGCAGTAACTTCTGTTGTAGGGTCATGGGGTCAAGGCAGGGTCATGACAATGCAACGCGTGTTAACACTTAATGTTGTGTGTGTGTGTGTGTGTGTGTGTGTTGCACCAGCCTTTGAAGGTCGTGACTCAAGCTGCAGAACGTTTCTGTGCTCTCTCGTCTCTCTCTCTCATTGTCACTCTCTCAACCATTTAACAAATAAGCAAATAATTACATTTTAATGAATTTTCCAATGAATTTTCTTACATGCACCTGCATGTGTGTGCGTTTTATTGTGAGTCAGGCAAAGAGAGAGACGGCCGGTATCTCTGCAGAGAATCTCTTGTTTCACTGAAGGTGTGTGTGTGTTTGGTGTTACATAAGCAGAAAAACCATTATCAGAGCAGAGAGAATTGTGGGATTTCACCCTTCAGCAGGATACAGTTTCACTAATGACAAAGCACTTAATGCACGCAATGGCTTATGGGAAATCTAGCCGTATCGACAGATCAGCAGTTGGAAGAGAGAGAGGTGTGTAACTTTATTCATGTTTATTCATGATAAATAAAAGATGGCATGAATATTAATGCAGACTTTCTCTCTGAGAAAGAGGTCACAGTGCAGTTAGTCATGAAGTGTCCTCTACACCTCCTTCATCTCCCTCTCTCTCTCCCCCTCTCTCTGTGCACAGATTGTAGTGAGTAAGCGCTTTAATCCCTCCGTCATGCTCTCATTGTCCTGCCGTGAGTGGACTGTCAACATCCCCTACAGCCCTAAACCAAACCTGTGTGTGTGTGTGTGTGCCTGTTGTGTTGTGTGCCTGTTGTGTTGTGTGTGTGTTTGTGTGTGATTCTTGCATCTCATCAGGAATTCACCTGAAGTTATCTCTGCGTCAAACACACAGACATTAAGAGTTTATGATAGAGGGACGTCTCATGATTTATATGTCAGATATTTTTTATAAACTCCATCTAAACCTTTACAGAAACCTGTTTTTAATCAATGTAATACCATTTTTTAGCTAATTCAGATAGTGGGGTCCAATTCAAATGTCCTTTTGGGTTTCTGTTTCTATGCACACAAACGGACACATAATTTCTATCAAATACCAACATGCATTTTTGTGAATACATATAAGAGTGTGTGTGATTGAAAAATAGAACACAGCTTCTCTCATTATCATGTCAGACACACAGATGCTGATATAAATGTTCACATTGATTTTCTTAAGAAGTGTTAAGAGTGTGATTCTGCGATGCTTTAAAACTTCAGCTTCTTTACTTTTGCTTTGGTAAAAGTGAACTGAATTTAGTTTTTTCCGTTTTGTATTGGATTAAACATTAAGGACAGACCTCCTGCTGTCTCGAGCGCTTTAAAGAGTTCTGCTCTGACAGGAATACGGCTGAAAGAGTCATTTTATTTAAAAATATATGCTAATGACTACTTATCACAATAATGGCTGAATGAAGTGTGTGTGTAAGAGAGAGAGAGAGAAACAGATACTTCATTGCGTATAGTGGAAAGTTCATGTTAATAACCTCACAGTCATAGTAAGATGTTTGCTCTGTGTTTTGCTCGCCCTAGTGTGTGTGCATGTGTGTGTGTATGTGTGCATGTGTGTGCGTGCGTGTACGTGTGCGTGCGTGTGTGTGTGTGTGTGTGTGTGTGTGCGTGTGTGTGTGCGTGTGTGTGTGTGTGCTGTCGTGAGCTAATTACAGCTCTGCTGCTGAAGATGATGATGGCTATTTATTTCTCTTTCTGTTCCTGTGTGTGTTCATATGTTCACGTGTGTCCTCTATTCCCAGCATGCTTTGGGAGATGATAAACAGCCCTGTGAGAGTCAGTCTGCTGTGTTCCGTCTCCTGTCGCCAAGGCAACAAAGCCACTCCCTCCATGAAGCTGACGTCTGCGGTGCTGAGTCTGTATGTGATTAACATCAGGGGATACCGTGAGGAACATTCAGAACACATGACTGCTGCTGGTACAAAATGTTTGCCCACTTTTAACCTCTCTCTCTCTCTACTGATCAGTCCACTGCACACTCTGGAATACCTGCTTTTCTAGATATAAGTTTCCTGTTGGGAAATTTAAGCCACACCCATTTATTCGTTTAACAGGACTCAGTTGGAGTTTATGCAGACTTTAAATGGGCTGTTTCATTGCTGTACATTGTTGTTTGCTCCATCTTTTCATTACATTGTGATGTGTTTATAAAGTAATCCCTGCTAATGTGTCACACAAACTGTGATCACAGTGACTTGATAAATACCATGTTAAAAATAAACGTCACCTGCTGGTTTTTTATATAATATGGCCCCTTTATAGTGGGAATTCTGGAACTGTATTCTGTGTTGTACTTGTGTGATGTGATGCATTAATGTTTCCTGCGTCACTTGACATCATGGCCCTCACTAATGTACAGTACAGCCCCAAAGCATCATGGGAAATGAGCCACGTTTGTTTTCTCTGTGATAATTAGCTGGTCTTCAGTAAAGGTGAGATGTGTTGAGAGCTCAAGATATTCAACGTGTTCCAACATTTAGAAGGAAAGATTTGAGGTTAGAAAGATATGAGATCAAGAAACGTTTGTAAAGTTGACAGTCAGAGGAGCTGACAGACGCGTGGTCTCAGATCTGTGTACGACACGTTCTGCTTGACTCTCAGGGTCTTGTGATGTTTGTCTGAAATGTCTCGTGACCGTCTGAGACATGAAATCACTTGTTCCATGTTCCAAAGTTGAGCAGGAGAGAGGAGGGGAGAGGGGTGGAATGAAGTAATGCCTTGTAGACTAACTTTAGCATTCTGTGCTGTTAGTTACTGTCTTTGGAAATTCCAGGGTCCTCGTCCCAACAGCCAGTGGTCTGAAGAGGGGGGGCAGGAGAAGGTCAGGGCTCATGTGCAGTAGGTGATGATGTCATAGGGGGAGTGTGTCATGAACTATTAGCACCCATAAAACAGCACACATGCACATTTACATCAGCAACGCTTCAAATAAACGACACAGGCGTTTGGTTGTCATATTCAAGAACTTTGCAGGCAAATTATAATTTTAATTTTAGAAGTAAATTTTGTCCCTCCAGTGGCACTAAACAGATTTGCAAAATTAACACTGTCCTCATCTGCCATTGAATAAACAGCCCCCAACTCGCATCATTGGTTTAACCAATATTGCTGTCAAAAAAAAAGGGAAATGTTATTTTAAACAAGTGTTTTCTGCTCAGTATCAGTCTTGTTTTGCTCCTGCAAGCAAATGATGTAGTGAGGAGATCTGGGAATACAGCAACGGCGCACGTGAGATAAATGCTTCATAAAAGCTATAAATAGAGTCTGAGACACGTACCATAAGGTGCCTTCAGGGAGACGCCTTTAAATCCTGCTGGTACTGTGGCACAGAAGAGGCACATGATGCTGTGAGCGTTCCTGTGAAAAGCAGCACTCTGTGACTTTATCCTCACATTCAGTGTTAAGTGAGAAAGTGTTGACTGGAGACTGAGGTGCAGAATGAGGAAGAAGAGGAAGATAATGCCTCTGATTAAACGCCCTTGTTAGGAACGCTTGTTATCCGCTCTTTAATTAGACTAACGAAGGAGGCGATAATTAAAGTTGCTCTCGCCTCAGGAGCTGAGACATCAGCCCCCCCCCACAACAGGAAGTCAAAACATGTGACTTCCTGTCACTTACACCTCTGGTTGGGTTAATGATGTTGAATCACTTTTTTATTCAAAAATTCACATGGTTTCACATTTTAATGTAGAAGTTTAATTGAGGCTTAGCGGTTGTTTGTGAACTTTCTTATGACAAAGTTGTAGATGGAGTCACATGAACTGAAATGAAGTGAGTGTGTGTGTACATGATAAGTTAGAAGTGGAGTGACAACTGTATTGAGCTGCAATGTAAACACAACGTCTGGATTTCATTTGTCAAGAAGCCGTTATGAACAAGGAGAAAAAATAATAGCTGGATCTCCTCCTATCTTCACCTTCACAGCCACTGACAGCATAAATCATAAACCATTATTACTTACTGTTGCAAGTAATGTAAGAACACTGATGTACTTTTTCAGAAGTCAAAGTGAGTTTGTAAACTTATCTTACTAACTTTAACAAGAGGACAGGGTCATCATCAGTGGTATTTTAGAACAGAGCATGATGGGAATGAAAAAAGATGAAGAGATGAGAAAAATACAGAGACAGATAAAGAGAGAAAGTCATTCAATAAAGAGGCAGTAATTTGGAAATGTTAAAGTCATTTGTGTTGTAATTTGTGGAGAGATTATGGCCAGTGAAAACAATCGCTCTGAGTACATTGTCCTGTTCTTTGCTAAGCCTGTTAAGCAGTTTTACAGGTTATGGAAAACAAGGTCATCTTTCCCTCTGTTGATGTGGTTCTGATGATTAACTGGGTTTAACTGGGTGCAGGGATGGTAAAGGCTCCAGATGGTAAATACATTAAAACAGACTCTGTCATGTTTCCAAACAACCTGTTTGTTAATCTGCTGCTTGGGCTGTGTGTGAGTTTGCTGCACCGGTTATGCTTTAAAACACGGATGTTCAGTTCATGTGTGTAAAGGCCTGACGTGTTTTTTATGTGTTTGAAACACAAACGTTTGATCGGAGTCGCTTTGGTTTTAAGTGTCTGCCAAATATTAATAATTAGTAATATTGCATTTTTACAAAAGAGGTTTGAAAACCAGATTTATCAGGTTTTGCTGCCCCCAATATACACACACACTTTCACTCTAGGCTTACTGTAGATAAGTTAGTATAGCAAGTTAATAGTTATGCCAGTAGTCACAGGTTCAATTACCAGGGAATGTATGAGCTGATAAAATGTCTTTTCATTGTTTTATCATTCTGTCTTCAGCTCAATAGACAGGAACAGACTAGTGTCATCCAGTTAAACAGAGATGCTGTTTATCACAACCTCCCTCAGAAGATTCACACACTCGGTGGAGTGACACATCATAGTGTTTTCAGTGATTAACAGAAACACTCACAGATCAGAACAGTGTCTCTGAGAACACAAACTAACACCTCTGACCAAACAGCAGCTTAGTGCAGGTTCACCTGTCACACACACACTTACCACACACACACACACACCACATACCAACCCAACCACACACACCACACACACACACACACCACATACCAACCCAACCAC
>JBAJNP010013918.1:0-11557 GCA_036877545.1 Yasuhikotakia modesta | reverse complement strand
TATGTTAGCAATGTATTTACATTATGGCTCCTTTATTTTGGTCTACAATTCAGTTTGCATGTGTGTGCATGAACATTGTGGTCTTACGTCAGTAAGACGTGTGTTTACACTCCTTTCCCTCACTGCGGTTAACGTTACAGGTTCTGTTCTTTATCGTTCTTCTCTCTGTCCTCTATCGCCTTTAAAGGTTGTCACTGTTAGGTGAGGAGATTTTTTTCACTGTCTCAAGCATGTTGCCGGGATTTGTCCACTTAGCTGTGACGCTGGAGAAATGCCACGGTCATGTGACCGGCACCAGAACCACCTCTGCTGTCTTTATACTATAAAGCAGGTCTTGAATTCAGGTTTTATATGTATTTGAAAGACTGGGTTTTGAATAACAGAGAGTACAGCAAACAATGGGCACCTTGACTAATTTAGATGCACCGATTAAACAAGGTTTTCTTCTTATAAAGCCATCTCCAGAGGAACTAGACTGTTTGGACGGCTGTTTCATTGTGAGGTTTATTCTTTTTTTCCTTCTAGGTTTTCATTTCTGATGTTTTGACATTTTTCTTCTCTTCTGTGTTTTGTTGTAACAGAATCGAGAGTTAAGACCAGAGGAAATTGATGGTGAGTTTTTCTGCCCTGCTTTCTTTAACTACCATGTGTTTTGTGAATTGACTGGAAGTGCGTGGTTAGCAGAATTTTAACTATTAAAAACTTGTAGAAACTGAATTAGCCATGTTTTCCTATTAAAAAACTATTATAAGTTTCTATATGTAAGATTTAAACATTGACTTCCTATCCTTATATATTTATATACATAATCTTAATAAACCTAGTTCACCTTTGTCTCTGTTAACTACTGTGTGTTAACATGCTCTTCATGTGTTTTGTCTTGGTGAGTGAAGAGTTGCGAGAAGCTTTCAAGGAGTTTGATAAAGATAAGGATGGTTTTATTGGCTGTAAAGATCTTGGGAACTGCATGAGAACTATGGGCTACATGCCCACTGAAATGGAACTGATCGAACTGAGCCAACAAATCAACATGAATCGTAAGCTTCTGTGCACTCACAGTTAACCTATCAGCAATAATCTGCCTTTCAACAAATATTGACATCAATGCTTTTCTCAGTAGGTGGCCATGTGGATTTTGAGGATTTTGTGGGACTGATGGGACCTAAACTGCTGGCTGAAACAGCAGACATGATTGGCATTAAAGAGCTAAGAAATGCCTTCAAAGAGGTCAGTGAAGAGGGATTCAACAGTCATTCAATTTCACACAAATATATCCAAATACACAAAAATAAATATTTACATTTATATCCGTTCTCTATGATTCACTGTCAGTTTGACACAAATGGAGATGGGGAGATAAGCACAGGAGAGCTGAGAGAAGCTATGAGGAAGCTGCTGGGACAGCAAGTAAGTGTCTGGTGCCCTGGAGCATTTGTGTGAATGAACTTAAAGGGATAGTTCACTCAAAAATTCTGTTATTGTTTACTCACCTTTGTGTCCATGGAAGTGAGAAAAAAGGTTTGTAAAGAATCTTTAACCAGTAAAACATCACATCACAGTGACCACATGCATCCACTGTAAATGCAGTTAGTATATGACATTATACTCTAGCTTTGAAGCTGTGGGGAAAATGTGACAGGCAGGGTCAATATAAAATGTTGTATGAAAAAGGACTGCATAAATTTTTCTTAACATGTGTCCCCTTGTGTTCTACAAGGACAATAACAACAAAATAACTGCAAATGCGTTTGGCAAACGTTTTTTATTTGTTGGCGAACTGTTTCTTTAAGTCACTTTTAAACAGCAGTTTAATGTATTGGGCAGGTTGGTCATCGAGACCTGGAGGACATATTAAGAGATATTGATTTGAATGGAGATGGCCGAGTCGACTTTGAAGGTAAGAATCCCAACAGCATTGTTACAATGAACATTTTTAAAATGAACAAGAGGAAAATATCTCTCCTTTTTCTGTTTGTCCTTTCTAGAGTTTGTGCGAATGGTGTCCCGCTGAAAGGGGGGGTTATGACATCTACAATACAAGACAAGAAAACGACACGCTGTACTGCTTCCTGCTGGTCAAAGCAGACAGAGTATTAGAACACTGAATGAAAAGCCTTGCAAAGCCAGTATTTTATGGCATAAAAACTGATAACTGGACTTTTTCATAGAAAAATAAAAACTGATGACCACTCATGCACATACACACACAAACATGTACACACATATACTGTAGCCAAGTCTCTGCACTTTTAACCATGCAAGACCAAACAATACATGTTTTAACTTGCACATTTGGTGGAGGGTATAATGCTTAATTATGGCAATATTCAATTATATGTTGTCCCTGTTGTCACATATATGTGTCTTTGTGTGATAAACTATGTGAAGAATATTACGTCTAAGTGTTAGAAAGCCACGCTTTGTGATTTCTAAAATGTTTATATCTTTGTTTACAATAATTTAATGGCATGAACAAACTAACTTAAAAAAATGTTATATGTCATAAGTCAAGCTCAACTCCCTAATGCAACTGTGAGCCAAAATTCCACTTCTTTGGAGTGTCTTTGTTACAAAAATGACAAAAAAAACAAACAATTTACCTGTTTTTATGGTGAATGCCTTTAAAACAAATATATACCACTGTGCAACATAGTTGAGAGAATGAAACGAAATTAAAAAAAAAAAATTGTTTATAGGTAAATTCTTGCCCATTATGGCTTTTAAGGTTTAATACATAACTGAACTGTTTCTATGTTCAGTATGTTTGACCAGATATACTATATTTAGTTGACATGACATACTTGTAGGGCAACTAATTTTGAGAGCAATCACAGTCTAAAGAGGTTGACTTGAAGCAATGCAGAGTACCCACACATACTGACAACATCTCACCACATGCTTGAGCTAGACAGTCAAGATTCATTTGTTTGAACTGAGCCTGTTTATGTCTGTTTGTGTGATTTGTGTCTGAGACATTGATAGTCTTAAACTGTAGTTTGACTTGCATGCCAAAAATACCTTCATATGTAATATAGTGGTTTTAATACATTGCAACAAATTAAGCAAATAAAAAACAATCTAGTGTCTAAAAATACATTGGCTTATGTTTTCTTTATTAGACTCACCCTTATAAACATGTTGTTACTGCAGGAAAGCGATATGGCAACCAAATATCATGGTTAAAATATGGAAAGTGAAATGGTTATTTTTGTTTTAGTACAAACACCATACACAATAGTATATACCGTAGCAGAACCAAGGTTCATTTTTAAAAGGATATTGTTATTTCTCTAAGCTTGGTAACAGACGTTCTTCTCATTTAATTACTTAACAAATGGTTGCCTACACCTCCTCTTAAAGAAATGTTATTTATACACAAAAGAAGCGACAGTTTTGCTGGTGTCTGCTCATCTGTTCTCCAATCCATTCAGCAGCGAGCATCACTTTCCCAGAGGCTGGAACATACGGTTCGTGTTGTCATGGCAACGGGTTTTTCCTCCGAACCAAAACGGGACAGAATTTTCTTGCTTTTTATTTTAAATGCGTAAGACAAGACTAAAAATAATGCCATCGTGTGGCTAAAACAGGCAGCTGGCCTCAAAATTGTTCGGGCAACGCTGCACGTGCACGAACATAAGTTTTAACCAACACAATCTGGGTCATTATTTCATTTTGTTCTAATAAATGTGGACATCAGATGTACATCTGAAATCATACGAGGAACATGTTAGTCATCACATCATTAGAAACCCAATGCATATTTCATAAAGTTAATCACTACAGCTCAACCTGACCTTTAAAATATATCCAAGTTGCTTAAACAAAATAAGCAACAAACAATTGTTTGTCAAACGTAATTGGCCAATATTCTACCTGTTCTATATGTCCTTTCATCTCCCTAATCCCACCTACCGATCGTTACGTCTACATACCAAGAACCAATAAACTATAGCCAGCTAATTTATGCGAGGAAGTAAGTGAAAGTTGATACACTTGATTCGCTGTTTCGGGACACTTCCATCTTTTGCGATTGGTCAATTCCCCCCAGACTTTGCGAATCAAATCCTCTAGCAGACAAATCAACGGGCAGGACCTGTTTTTGTTATCGTTCGATTGGCCATTTTTTTAAAGTCCCGCCTCCTCCAGAGTGCACTCATCATGTTAGTCTGTCACTTCTCGCTGTTCCACCCCTCCAACCTGCGTTGCTGACTGCACACATATCCACAGTTTTGACGCGGCCCTCTGTGGTCAGAAACAACTGTGTTTTCAGGCGCAAAAAAACCCAAACGCCTGCGTCGATCATTATACAAGTGCAGTATTACTACAGTGCTATTATTTAATACACAAGTGTCAAGAGACCCCGCACACGGGGCGCAGATGTAAGGCAATATACCTGAAGACTACAGCTGCCACACTGATGACAGAGCAAGAGGGAAGTCAGTTAGCCAGCTAACCACCACAGCTTAACTCGACCAACAGGCAGGTAAATGTGCGGCGATCTGGACGGCTCGAAAACGACGTGCAACAGAAGTATTTGATCGGAGCCCGAGATTTTCACAGTAAGTGTGACATAGATATATGGTAAAATTGCTTGGGTGTCATTTTTAGCATGTGCCACACGGGCTTCTGGAGTCACTTCCTGAGATCCCGCTTTTGCTTAATTTGCCTTTTTCTCCTCCTCTCCTGGCTGTCATAGGCCATGAGAAGAGTCGTGCTACGCGGTGTTGCTCGGCTCTTACTAGCGGCGTTGTGGCTGCTGATGGAAGAGTGTCGGGCTGAGAGCGCGGCCCCGAGTTTGGCTGAGCGAGTCATCTGGGCTGTGAATGCCGGCGGGGACGCGCACACAGACGTGCACGGCATTCATTATAAAAAAGACCCACTGGAAGGAAAAGTGGGAAAAGGTGAGTGCTTGACACTGGGACAGATGCTTGTCTGCACAACTCAGATCTGAAGACAGGAATGAATGAATAAATTAATGAATGAATGACTTTCCCCGTGGTTATCTGTTATTGGGGCCATTATATATCAGAAATAACAAAGATGAAACATTTGCAGCAGTTGTCATTTCTTTATGATTAATATATTGCACTTAATGATTTATTAATTGTAACTGAATGTGTAAGAATGTGGATTAAAAAAAGCAGAGCCTTTGTTCTTTCTTTTAATGGTAGCAAGGTTTTTGCACTGTATGTAAAGTCATGCTGTAAATTGAAGAGAGGAATTGGTTTTCAATTTATCTTGGTCATAAATAGCCTGTGATTAGAGCTGATAAACATATCAGGAAGTTACTGTCACTTGAAATGTGATGACTGTCATTTCCTAAGTCAGAAATGCAGCATTCATGTGTTGCAAAGTCTGTTTTGACGCTGTATGACCCCAAGCACTGTGGATTTTTGATTTCACATTATTGCATCAGTGTCAACAAAAATTTCTGGCCATTTCAGATATGGCACTTAATTTTCCGCTCTGCTGTTCGTTGGTTATAAATAGCTTTTGAAACAAAAAATTGTCATCTTCTTAACTGGTTTATGAAACCATGTTATGAAACAAAAAATGGCACATAGACCTGCACCCACACTTACAGTTTGGCTTTTTTTGTTCTAATTCCAGCATCAGATTATGGGGTCCGGCTGCCCATCCTGCGTTCCAGCCCAGAGGACCAAGTTCTCTACCAGACAGAACGTTACAATGAAGATACGTTTGGTTACGAAATACCCATTAGAGAAGAAGGGGACTACATCCTTGTCATGAAATATGCTGAGGTTTATTTTGCTCAGTCCCAACAAAAGGTGAGAATTTTTATTCCAACACCCACAAACCTGGTAAGAAAATACAGTTTTTAGTAGTTTTAGTAGTGAAATGGAAGTAATGATGAGTAATAGCTATGTCTGTCTCTCTCTCTCTCTCTCTCTCTGTTAAAACCTTTATTTGCTCTCCTCAGGTGTTTGATGTGCGCTTGAACGGCCATGTTGTGGTTAAAGATCTGGATATCTTTGACCGTGTGGGTCACAGCACAGCTCATGATGAGATAGTGCCATTCACCATAAAAAGAGGAAAATTGAGTGTTCATGGTGAGGTGTCCACTTTTAATGGAAAACTCACTGTAGAGTTTGTAAAGGTAAATCGCTCTTTAAATTACCCCGTACTTAAGCTTTAGAATTATGTCTATGATTAGATAGTGAATTCCTGGCATTTCTATATGCAGAAATGTTTCATAAATATACCAGCTCACCAAGACCAAGGTACTTTTCCAAATGGAAACAGACATTGAATTCTGCTTCCTCCTCAGATATATCTGTCAGATGTTGATCTGTCTAATAGGTGGTTTTATTTATATTTGTTTGCTGAGCAAACATTTGTTTGCTTGATAGTTGTGTTGTGGTTTGACAGTTTTTTTGTGGTTTGACAATTTGAAGCACAGAGCTTTCAAAAAGACTGTCAAAAATAATTGTGGTTGTTTGGAGCCGTTGTATTCTATATTTATCTTGCACGTTTTCTGTCACTGACTTGATGAAAGATGAAGCACTGCAAAATCATTTTCATGCTTGTGCATCTAAAAGTATAAATTGTTTTGACAAATTGTGCCATCTAAGAGTTCCAGTTTGATTGCAGTTAGGTTAATATGTGAGAGCAGAGCTATAGAGGTCAGGGGGTCTTTGTTGCAGATTGTGGCAACTGTGTAATGCATGTGTCATAAAGTAACAATATTTATATTGATTAGCCATTGTTGATGTTCAGAGAAAAAATAGGTGTAGCTGAAAGCTGTGGGCTTGACCTTGTGCACGCCTCAGCCTTTTGTTCACTGTTCAAAACCCTGCAGGCCAACAGCAACACAAAATATGCTAGAATCAATTTGCATGTTTTCTGCAGTGACTCCATGTGTTTGCATGCATTCATCCACTGTAACCAGTGAATACTAACCTCTCACTATCTATGTCCACAGGGTTACTATGACAACCCCAAGATATGTGCACTGTATGTGATGAAGGGCAAACTAGAGGGTAAGAGGAGTCCCAATGGTTTATCGGGTTGCACTGATTTCCTCCGATTTCCTCTTCTTCTACTGTCAAGCGGCATCCTGCTATTTTTTTCTTCTTTACTGTCTTTAAACAGCTTCTTGTGTTTGCTCTGATTTTCACAGACGTGCCAAAACTGCAGCCGCATCCTGGTCTGGAAAAGCGGGAGGATGAAGAGGAGGAAGAGGAAGAGGGGGAGGTAGGAGAAGGAGAAAAGAAAAGCTCCTCAACCTCTCCCAAAAATCAGGTCCGATCCGGACCTCGAACCCCTAACCCATACGCCGCTGACAACAGCAGCCTGATGTTCCCCATACTGGTGGCATTTGGTGTCTTTATACCCACCCTCTTCTGCCTCTGCCGTCTGTGAGGGGGAAGCTAGTGAACGAAAGGGTGAGAGGAAAAACGACAGACATCGGGCTGTGAAGGGGTGGGAGGGACGCACAGCCATGGGGACAGGCAGTAACACAGACTGACGTTACAACAGGGATAAAGCAAATGGCAAAAGAGGGACATGCAGAAACACAGACATTTGAGATATTGTTGGTTGTTCAAAAAGGTGACCCAGAAAAATACGAGGATTTTGAGTGTGTGTATGTGTGTGTGTTTGTACACATTCAATATCAGTGTAATTTGGGGGAGATCCAATAGATACAGAATAAACACACACACATAAAGCAAGGCTAACCGCTTCCAAACCTGGTTTGTCTGGTCTAGCAGGAGATGACAAAAAACAGTTGCCGATACTCATATGTCACTCATCCAGATTCATGGAAAGTTTTGTCATAGAAATTATTTTTGTTGTTTTTTTTCCTCAAGTTGGGGTGAGAAGGTTTTTAATCAGCAGTGTGTTTGATCTGCTGATTTGGCATTTAGTAGGATGTAAAACTGGTACAAGAATCTGCTGAACCGCTTAACACTCTGCTTATCTGGTTAATGTGCCAAACCGCTGTGGCAAGTAACAGTTTAAAGACCATACATAGACTTTCTTTGCCCTTTGCATATTTCTTTTTGCAGTCTTGATGATTTAGAGAAGGAAACACATTGAAAAATCATTTGCAGTCGATCTGGTGACCTCCTATTTCTCAGTCATATAATTGCAGAGCATAACAACACATCTTTTAAACTTCAGCTACATAATGCAGCTCTAAATTAATATTTGTCCCACTTGCAAGCACAGTTTCACCTCTAAATTAACTGCATATTTACTGTATTAAACAATAAATCCAATTTACTGTTGGAAAAAGTGTTGACTTAAATTAGTAACAGAAAACATCTTATTTGCTCTGCTTAGGATTGTGTTGGACTAAAGTGCTTTTTACCATGTCAAAGTCCCTTTTATACACTTACTATGTTTGGTTAAAAAAAAAAGCTGGGCTAACATTTTATTGGTTATGTTAATAATTTCTCAGCTTTGCAAGGCTTTGACGGCTATTGTGTACATGTTATAGAGGGATTGTTGCTTAGTTGAAAAATCTGTAAGCCTGTTGTTGTTGTTTTTTTTGCCCATAGACATGTTTTCGTATGTTTCATTTTTGCCACTGTTACTGTTTTTTCATTTTAGTTTGACCATACAGGCCTTTTTTTAAACGCCACCAAAGATACACAGTTTACATGTGTTACACAGAATACCACCAGCAGTCTTTGGTGGAAGATTGAAAGATGATGTCTGTCATTGTCTGATGATGCTGTGGATGAGAGTTGTCAGAGATACAGAAAGATGACTTGCATTCAGAGATACAGAATTTAACTGATAAAACGCCTGCCCTACACTGTGAATTGTAGATGCTTATGTGAATTTTGTATCCAAGTTGGTTTGACAATTTCAGTGATTTCATTTGGCCAGAACTTATTTGTGATTAATGAAATTGCTTGTGTTGAATGGCAGCCTAAGGTGAAGTTTCACTTAATCTAGAAACATTTTCATTGCAACTCATGCATTTTTTTTGTTTCATTAAAATATATTTTGCTATTTGTATTTAGCTAATTTTTCCCTCCACAACAATGGCCATTTTCCCTCTAAGATGATACTTAATAGCTTTCTTTCCACTAAGCAAGGCTGCCTTTAAATGTGATTAATGTGGTATTTAGAGACCGCCATTCACACTGCTGGAAACATCAGACCCTTTTGGTGATAAATACATTAAAGTCCTCATGACACAGTGCTGTCTAATTCTGCCACATATGTGACTAATGTAAGTCCGTTTAAACCTGTCTCTTGTGTGGATTCATAAACTTATGTTGGCCTTCTCAATAAACATGTTTTCGGAGAGTGGGATGGGAGGAAAGTGTTTTGCCTTGTTTGTTTGTTTTGTTGTAGAAAACAAAAACAATCATAGTGACATCATTGATGCACATTTTTCGTTTATTAGAGACGATTACTTGGTGTCACCAAAGTCACGTTTTTTCTTCCTCCTTTGATTTTGTACACGATGCATGTGTATATAAGGTACTTGGTAACATTTGTTGTGCCATATGGTTATTTTCTTTTTTTGGCATAATTGCTATTACTATTGGGGTGTCTTTTTTTATTGCTTGAGTGTTGAATTACATTATAATGGTTTTGGTTGCAGATGTGGTTTGGATAATGTTTGAATTGCAGCCCCACAGACACGCTGACTGATTGTCAGAAAGAGCTGAAGTCGTTTTGAGGTTAGTTATATACAGTTGTTTTTTATATATTTTGGATAATTTATGTTAAAGGATATGGGTTCAATATTAAAATGATTGTTTTTCTTCAGAAAGTTGCTTTTTATTTCCTCAGGATATTTGGGTTTTCTTATGATGACTTATGATGAGTGTGAATTATTGCACTGCCTGTTGTTATTTTAAAAGCATTTGTGTGTGTTTCTGTAATTCATATTTTATTTTATCCCTTGTTGCCGTAAATTTGAATGCATTCTCATGTTTTACCATGATGTGCTTTGTTCTTTATTTTGTTAATGTATGTTGATTTACTGCATTCATTGTTTTGTCACCTGAAAACAGTAAAGTTGTGTTCACTTTCTCCTGATCAAATGTGTGACTTTTTGGACACTAGCCAAAGAACACATGGAGTCCCTTTATGGTTCCTACATTCATAAAGAGCTCGTGCATGTCATGCATATCGCTCTTTGCCACAGAAACTGCTCAGTTTACAAGGAATGTAGTTTCTCTGATTTTGTTAGTCATGTCTCTGTTGAACTACCTGTCCCCCTTTGACCCTCCCACCTGAGAACTGAAGACCACCTAAGAAGCAGAGCGGTTATCCCCTCACTGTCATAGAGGAAGTATCTGACGTGAGAACTGCAAATTAATGCTGTTTCTTTTTAATAAATGTGCTATTTTATCTAAATGGCCTTCTGGGTATTTTTGATGACTTTGTTTTTTGTATGCATTTATTACTTGTACTTGTAACTTAACCATTTAAATCCATAATATATTGAGCAACATGCATGCAGTTACTCTGTTCAACCCTTTTATTTAATTACTAGTCTCATAAAACAAACAAGCAAACAAGAACAACCCCATATCAACCTAAAAAATATAAACTAGTATGAGCATTATACAAACAACTTAGTTTACAAAGATGTTTAGTGCATTTTGTTTTACTTAAGGTCATTTTTGTTTTTAATAAATAAGCCATTTGATGGTGATGGCTGTCTGTCAAAATAAATAAAACTGAGATTTTTTTCTGGTCAATCGTTCAACTTATGCAAATGAACTGACGTAAGCAGGAGAAATCTGTATCCATAGCAACTTTCAAACGTGTTCAGCCTATCAGATTTCAGTTTTCTCCGCGTAGATTCTCCATAGTGACGTGCAACGCCATCTTGCATTCAGCGAGCGTTCAGAGACGCGCCTCGCGTGCGCCGCTACAGCGAGTGAAATTTTGGTGAGATGAGCAGTCAGAGATCCCGCAACGAAGCGGCAGCCGCTTCCCGCGATCGGAAAACAGGCGGCGGCGTTCTGAAAAGGCTAAAATCCCGACGAAATCAAATGGACCGACGGCCTGTAACGGAGGAAGAGCTGCGGGCGTCGGGAAGAGACATCGCTCCGGATGAAGTTTTGGGACTCCGCGCAGTCACTCGAGGTAAGAGCTCTGAGACCGCACGGCGATACGTGATTCATCCTAATTCACCTTCAGCAACTCATTCAACTCGTAGGATTCCCTGAATCATACATGTTATGACAGCATCCATATATTACAGCATCCCGCGGGTACTTGTGTTTACTTAGTGCTCATTTCATGTAGTAACAGGCCAAGCAACTGGGGAAATCTAGTTTCCAGAGAGAAACTTTGCTTTGATGTCAGTCATAAACAGGCTAAAATATGGGTAGTTAGTAGTAGTAGTTGATACTTACTTTGAAACACTGAACTTAAGTAATATTAAGTAACTCCCAGAGTACATGACACAATTTTTCATTTACAGACTATCTATGTAAACCAGAGGACAACATCTACAACATTGACTTCACACGCTTTAAGATCAGAGATCTGGAAACAGGCACAGTGCTTTTTGAGATCGCCAAACCTCCACACTGTGGTATGTATATATAGGTGA
>JBAJNP010013917.1:0-7500 GCA_036877545.1 Yasuhikotakia modesta | reverse complement strand
TGCAGTTTGAGGAAACATTGTAAACAGCTTTACTGTCATTGTAAAGCTGACAGTAGCAGATCTAGAATTTTAAACTTCACCAGATTTTTTTAAACAAGATTTTATTTCATGAATAACATTTGATTTGTTTCTGACTTCAATAGCCGATGCTGTGCCTGTTTGTTTTATTCATGTTGTGTTAAACTTTCAGCTAATTATCACATTCTGTCCCGATTTTCGTCCCGGTTTTGCCTGTTGTCATGGAGACCATAGGGCCGTGTGGACATTATGATGTGTGGTTTGGCACCAATACTGTGTGATTCAACAGTTTTCTCATCCAGAATGTGAACTCTGTCTGAACCGGTCTTTGATAACTGTTATTCCTGAAACAGCGCTGCAACAAGCTCACCGATTCCTTTCATGAATAACTGAACGTTGCGTGTTCTGATGTTAAGATGCTCTCAGGTCTCTTTTGATGTGTGTGAGGAATCAGACATGCATCAGTTACATAATATACACAGTTTTTAATGCATCGCTAAAGGAGGAAATATCGTTGGTTGTTGGATGATAACAGGGTTTGATGTGACGTTTGTGTGCAGATGAGAAGGTGATGGGACGCATTCGGGATTTCCAGATGAAGCCAGAGGATTTTGACAGGGTGAAGGTGATCGGCAGAGGAGCGTTCGGTGAAGTCCAGCTGGTGAGTAACTTTGTGAGGTGGTATCAGTATTTATACATACATACACACAGAAACAAACACTTCTTTTTAAACCCCGCCCTCAACAGACATGTCAGCAAACCGAATGATTCACAGGTACAGAGCATTTCTGATTCATTTTCTGATTGGCTAATAAACAAATATAAATAAATAATTATGGGCCAATCCCCTGACAGGACTTAGTTCTGGTAAGTTTAGGCATTTCTTGCAGAATTAAAAAAACACCTTTAGCTTATAAGATGAAGTAAATTTGTTAATGCTGATTATATTTTAACAGCTTCATTCTTTTCAGATGGTTTCACACAACAGTCACGTATCGTGTTTGTTAGTAATCGATGTAAAATGCTTGTTTATTAATAAATCAACACCAGATGGGACTTTAAACGAAAGATTTGCAGTTTTTGGATGATGTCATTTGATTATCCTTGTGAAATTGCACCTTCCTTATAAATAAAGGAGTCACACACTCCTTTATTTGGTACAAACATTACTAACGGCAACCGAGGGCTTCCTGCAGCATCACAAAAACATCTTTCATTTATAACATGTGTGATTAAATGCACCACAGTTTAAAACAACGTGTTAGTATTAGATGTGGATAACTTTTGTGGTTCACAATGAATGGCTCCCAGAAGGATGAAAGGAGGGTTTTGTGTGTAGTTGTGTAGTTGGGTGTGTGTGTGTGTTCGTGACAGTCAGAGCGATGGTGAAGTGGGATGCGCCTGAACAAGCTTGTCGACACAAACAACACGATTACCCGGCGTTTATCTCCGTCAGTCTTCTGACAGCTCCTGTGTAGGTGTGAACAGAGCGTGTTTAAAAATGTGGCTTGCTTGTGTGAAAGGCCACAATCTTCTCTGTGGGCATTTATTTGTGGTATTTTTAATGTTTTGGGGGCGCGAGACACAAAGCCTGTCAGAAGTTCTGTGATGAAGTCGTGAGGATTGTTCTTATATATTGTTCTTTTGTGATCATGTGTTTAAGAAGTACATCAAGTAACATGATTAAACATCATTGCTTAAAAAGCCATTCTCACAGTCTACTTTACAGCATTAAAACTGCATATTAACATTTATTTACTTTGAACAGTATTATTAACACAATTGATTTTCAGTATTGATTCAGGTTGTGATTTTGTGTTGTGTGTGTGTGTAGGTGAGGCATAAGGCCTCTCAGAAGGTTTACGCAATGAAGGTTCTCAGTAAGTTTGAAATGATCAAGCGGTCTGACTCCGCCTTCTTTTGGGAGGAGCGTGACATCATGGCTTTCGCAGACAGCCCGTGGGTCGTACAGGTGAGATATCTTAAACACGTACCTGCGTTACTGTCTGATCTGACCTAACATCCTCTCTGTCTCCGTCTCGCGGCCGCCGGTTCCGTCTGGACCCCAGCTGTGCTGTGCGTTCCAGGACGACCGCTCTCTCTACATGGTGATGGAATACATGCCAGGAGGAGATCTAGTGAATCTCACCAGCACGTACGATGTCCCGGAAAAATGGGCCAAGTTCTACACGGCCGAGGTTGTGTTAGCTCTGGATGCTATTCATGCCATGGGCTTCATCCACCGAGACGTCAAACCGGACAACATGCTGTTGGACCGTCACGGACACCTCAAGCTCGCAGACTTCGGGACGTGCATGAAAATGGACGAGGTGAGGGTTCGAGGTTTGAACCGTTGAGCCCAGGCTGGCTGTAAATGCCTGGCAGATAGCTGGAATGCTTGCTGGTTCTTGTCTGAACTTTGACTTTCGAACTCAAGGGGCTAGAAAGATCTCAGCTGCCTTTTATTTACTGTATATCTGAGGAGGAAATTCTCAGCCGGGTTCAGAGGTCATGGGGTCAGAATGAGGCAAATAAGTCAGGCAAATCTACTGTAGGGAAAAGAGATGCAAAGAAACAAAAATGGAGACTGAGGCATCTAGTCACTGTTTTATTCAGTCTGTTAAGGGAAGTTGTACAGATTTGGAACAAGATGAGGGTGAATAAATGACAACAGAGTTTTTATTTTTAAGTGAAATGACTTCTTAACTTTCGATGTTCAGTCACAGCCTTTCTTCATCTGTGTTCAGTGCTGTAAGAAGGTCAGCATTTGTTAGGGAAATGGGAACCACCTTAATTACAGTGTTAATGTGCTTAACACACTTAAGACAACACTGGTTGAGACAACACTCAGCATGTTTTCTGTCTGTCTCTCTCTATCGCTTTCTGTATGCATTAATCCATATACACAGCTACAGAAATACGGCTGGACACACTGGTGGTGTGTTGATTCGGTGCCACCTAGAGCATAAATGCTGAACTACATGTTGGAGCAGATCTCAAGCATTGAAATGCCTCGTCCGGATTGGTTGATTTGTTAACTGCTTGTTTTTGATTGGTTGGTTGCAGACGGGGATGGTTCACTGTGACACCGCAGTAGGAACCCCTGATTACATCTCTCCTGAGGTTCTGAAGTCTCAAGGAGGAGACGGTTACTATGGACGCGAGTGTGACTGGTGGTCAGTTGGAGTTTTTATCTATGAGATGCTGGTCGGTGAGTCAGGAATGTGTGTGTGTGTGTTTGACGTACGAGTTTCCAGCCCTGTTTATTTCATGAAATAAATGCATCTGTGTTTGCGTGCATATGAAGGCGATACTCCGTTCTACGCTGATTCTCTGGTGGGGACGTACAGTAAGATTATGGACCACAAGAACTCTCTAAACTTTCCTGATGATGTTGAGATCTCTCAAGAAGCAAAGAACATCATCTGCGCATTTCTGACAGACAGGTGAGGTTTTACATTCATGCATGAGCTGTAAACTAGTTTGGTCCACACCTAACAGCCGTTTGTGCTGCGCGGTGTTTGTTTACGTCTCAGGGAGATTCGTCTGGGCCGAAACGGCGTGGAGGAAATTAAAAAACATCCTTTCTTTAAAAACGACCAGTGGACCTTCAACACTATAAGAGAGAGTGAGTAAAATGTACATCACATTACGTAGAATATTATTGTTAACTTAAACCATTTAAACCTCTGCTTATACACATACCCCTATATTTAAGTCATCTAAGTTAAGTAGCAACTGTGGGTAAGGTACTTTTTTAGCCCTGGCAGTTACCCCTGGCAACCAAGGTGGGAACACCTTAGTTGTTACCTGCTGACATTAGGACTTAAACCTGCAAACTTCGGGTTACAGCTTTCACTCCAACCATTAGGCCACAAATGAGGCTAAATAGTCTTATGAAAAAAGTGAATTTAGTTTTTATCTTTGCTACATATTGTCTGTGATCATAAAGGCAATAAATTGAAATGACAGCATTTGAGCTCAACAGAAAGTTAGCAGCTATGACACAGATTTTAAAACCCATCGTGTTTCTCCTCAGCTGCAGCTCCTGTGGTTCCAGAGCTGAGCAGTGACATTGACACAAGTAATTTTGATGAGATAGAAGAGGACAAGGGAGAGGTGGAGACCTTTCCTACACCCAAAGCCTTTGTTGGCAATCAGCTGCCCTTTGTGGGCTTCACCTACTTCAAGGAAGACCAGTAAGAGGCTCTCGCTTCTGCTCAAAACTTATTTTATGGTCCAATAAAAGAACTTTGCTCTGTATCGCAGTGTTTTCATTCTGTGTGTTTGTTGCAGGTTGTTAAACAGTGTCCAGAGTTCAACAATGAAAAATGACCCCACATCCAGCAGTAGAGAGGTACAACACTTACAGCAGCACACCGGCTTGGTTAGATGTTGTTTAGTGTAACTTTCCTGAAACTTCTTTTTTCTTTCTCTATTTTCCCCTACAGGACAACTTAGCTGTAAGTGTTTGTACTCTTTCTCCCCAAAACACCAAATTTCACGCTGTGTAAGAAGTATTTCAGGGTTTACAAGGGAACACACACCACGATGAGAACACAGACGATCTGAGAATTGATTTCAGTAGCATGTATGAGAATGAATGTGGCAGTGGGCGTGTCAAACAGATCGTTTGGTTGTTTTCTGCCCAGTTTCAGAAGAAACTTCATTCTCTGGAAGAGCAGCTCAACAATGAGATTCAGGCCAAAGAAGAACTAGAACAGAAATACAGAAGCAACTCCAGCCGTCTTGAGAAGATCACCAAAGAGCTTGATGAAGAAGTGAGTGGTGGATTAATGTAGTTCATTACACTTATTGTAGGATTTTTATGGTTGCCAAGCAACATGGCAACAAGGTGTGTTAATATGTGAGGTCACAGGTGTGAACAGCTATGATTCTGAGGTTCTAATTATAAACTAATGTTGGAAATCTAAGTTTTAAAATGTGTTTTCACGTGTATGTTTGTAGATAAATGGCAGGAAAGTGTTGGAGACGTCGGTGAGACAGCTGGAGAGAGAGAAAGCTCTCCTGCAGCACAAAACCGTTGAGAGTCAACGGCGAGCCGAGAGCGAGGCCGAGCGCAAACGCTCGCTGGAGAACGAGATGAACAGCCTGAAGGACCAGCTGGATGAAATGAAGAAGAAGAACCAGAACTCTCACATCTCCAACGAGAAGAACATCCACCTGCAGAAACAGGTTTGTGGGCGAGAACTTCTTAACCTTAACATCATTAGCTGGTTATCTGTTAACTTCTCTCGCTCTCTAGCTGGATGAAGCAAATGCGTCACTGCGGGCAGAGTCGGATGCAGCTGCGCGTCTGCGCAAAGCTCAGGCAGAGAGCTCCAAACAGCTGCAGCAGCTGGAGTCTCACGTGAGAGAGTTGCAGGATAAGAGCTGCATGCTGGAGAACAGCAAACTCACGCTGGAGAGAGAGAACATCAGCCTGCAGGCCGCGCTGGACACTGAGAGACGAGAGCAGAGTCAGGGCTCTGAGACCATCTCTGACCTGCAGGGTGAGAAGTTGCGTCACTGTTGCGTTTTGTAACAGTAAACATTCTCAGAACGTTGGCTAACAAGTTCTTCTAAAGTTTCTCTTGCAGTAATGTGACTATAACATCTTCACTCCTCTTTCTGTCTGTAGCACGGATCTCAGGTTTGGAGGATGAGGTGAAACAGGTGAGACAATCTCTGTCTAAGGCTGAGACGGAGAAGAGACAACTTCAGGAGAAACTAACAGACCTGGAAAAGGTAAACAAATGTTTCTCACTCCTTTCTTCTGAACATTGTTTTATGTCCAGTGCTCTTTTTAAAGCCCCTCCTCTTTTCTGTGTGTGTCCAATAGGAGAAGAGCAGTAAAGAGATTGACATGACGTATAAGCTGAAGGTGCTGCAGCAGGGTTTGGAGCAGGAGGAAGCGGCACACAAGGCTACAAAAGCACGACTGGCAGATAAGAACAAGATCAGCGAGTCCATCGAAGGAGCCAAATCTGAGGCAGTGAAGGGTATGAGAGTTCAAAAAAAGCAAATTTTATTACCTTTTAAAGAGGACATTAGCATAACAATGTCTTCAGAAATGATAGATTTTGGTTTTATAGGGCTATGTCAGCGCTGTTTTCCAGAAGCTTCTGTGGAAAGTTTCTTCTGTGATTCTATGGTTGGTTAAGTGTGTGTGTGTGTGCAGAACTGGAACAAAAGCTTCAGGAAGAACGTTCCTCTAAGCAGCGTGTGGAGAACAGGGTGTTAGAACTGGAGAAGAAGAACTCCATGCTGGACTGCGACTACAAACAGTCCCTGCAGAAACACGAGGAACTAAGACGAAACAGAGAGAGACTTGCAGAGGAGGTGTGTGTTAGTGTACTGTGTGTGTTGGTGTACCTGTGTGTGTTTTAGTGTGGAGAACACATTGTGTGTGTTTGTTTACTACAGATTTTCTTTCTCCATGTTTGTTCCAGGTGAAGAATCTGACCCTGAAGATCGAGCAGGAGGTTCAGAAACGTTCTTTGAATCAGAATGACCTGAAGCTGCAGAACCAGCAGCTCAGCGTCCTGAGGACCTCCGAAAAACAACTCAAGCAGGAGATCAACCATCTGCTGGACATCAAACGCAGCTTGGAGAAACAGAACATGGAGCTGCGCAAGTACGCAAAACCCGTTCCTGTTTGTTCCTACAACCTTCATTACCATTAGTGATGCCATTATTTAACCATGTTTGTGTATCTAGGGAGCGTCAGGACTCTGGTGGGCAGATGAAGGAGCTCCAGGACCAGCTGGAGGCAGAGCAGTATTTCTCTGTAGGAGTTCTTCTCCACAAACTCCTGTTGAAGGCCAAACACAAAGATCTAACCAGACTCTCTCACTTTCTCTCTGTAGACGCTGTATAAGACTCAGGTGCGAGAGCTGAAGGAAGAGTGTGAAGAAAAGAATAAGCTCTATAAAGACATGCAGCAGAGTCTACAAGAGCTTCAGGAGGAAAGGTAAGTTCTTGTCCCTGAGAATCTTTTAATAGGATTGTTGTGGTTATTCCAGACCTTGAAACTCTATGGAAACTCCATATGGAATTTTCCATAAGTCTTCAGGGATTTTCTTAACTTGTTGTTTTAAGTTCTTTACACCTTCTCTCTTTCTCAGGGATTCTCTTGCAGCTCAGTTGGAAATCACACTCACAAAAGCTGATTCTGAACAGCTGGCGCGCTCCATTGCGGAAGAGCAGTATTCCGACCTGGAGAAGGAGAAGATCATGAAGGAGCTGGAGATCAAAGAGATGATGGCCAGACACAGGCAGGAACTCGCTGAGAAGGACACCACCATCACCTCTGTGAGTTACATGCCAGTGTTACTGAAGAACTTGGAGTTGAGTCTGAACTGTTTTATCTTCTGTACAGTTAGAAGAAGCCAATCACACTTTGACGAGTGATGTGGCAAACCTTGCCAATGAGAAGGAAGAACTCAACAACAAGCTGAAGGAGGCACAAGACAGTAAGTA
>JBAJNP010013916.1:0-11560 GCA_036877545.1 Yasuhikotakia modesta | reverse complement strand
TGTGTAATGAATCTAAAATGTATGAAAGTCTAATGTTTATCAGTACATTACAGAAAATAATGAACTTTATCACAATATGCTAATTTTCTGAGAAGGACCTGTAAATTTATGGATGCGTGTAGACTACGTCAGTTAAATGCCAAGACCAGACAGATGCATTACCCTTGCCTTAGATTGAGGGGTAGCTGGTTGCTTTGTCTGGGATCTTTTGGCTCTTTACCCTGCTTTTAACATTCCATTTAATCTTTTTGAAATAAATTGAATGTCGTTTAGTCATACTCTTTACCTTTCACAACTTGAGAGATTATTTGGCGACGAGCAGAGTCAGTATTTACTTTTATACCTAGATGACATTGTTGTGTTTTTACTTTTATTTCTCAGCATTTGGCAATTTATTTTAGGCTACCTAGAATGGAGAGATTGAAGGCTAAAATAAAGAAGTGTGCCTTCCTCCAGCAAGCATTGAATTACTTGGGTCACATCACCTCCTGAACCAGGGGGATAGCAACGAAACTGCAGCCCAGTGGTATCGCACCTTGAACATTACTGAATAACATTATTTGCTTTTTTCATGCACTACTGGTTTGTAAAGGGGTTTACCAAGTTAGTATTACCGTACCATAAATTGGTTGTGGAACTTGCTGAAGTAAAGGTTAAGCAGGAGTTTTTAGCACCAGGAATAAATGGTGTCAGGATAGTTTTGAGGGGGTAAATGTCCATGCATATGACCTAATATGAGCGTAGGCGGCTTTCTCCAAAGACTTTATTCTTGATTTTACAGTCGTTGTCTGCTGGCTTCTAAACATATGCGGAACCATTTACTGGCCCGAACACACAGACCGACAGCTATGATGCAGATTCAGCCAATATGTTTGAGCTTGAACCAGAGGACACTGAAATAGAGGAAGAACCTGTTCAGCAAAGGCAGGATTTACATCTTTCTCAACGGTAAGTTATGTGGAATGTTTGTTTGAACGCTTTCAGCGTTACATGCCCAGAAAGTTCTTCTATCATTATCAAGTTATAGTGCACTACATCCATTTGGACATTAATCCTTTACATCATCATGAATCAAGACTTTATACTTGTTTATAATTGTTAGGCTTCAGCTTTTGGTGTTAATCTTGGGCTGACAAAATCAAAATTTTTCTACTCTTGACGAAAAATGGCAGTTTACCCGCCCAAAAGAACATAGGAAAAGTTCCAGACATTTTGAACCACTGTAAAGTATAGAAATGTATTTATGTTTTAAAAATGAGTGCCTGAAAACGGAAACCTGCATAATCTTACATCAGTTTCCTATCACTCACCCCCTCATCACGAAAATGACACGTAACAGAAAACACAGTTTGCATAGACCCAACATGTTCACATGCTCTCACATCTAGTAACTTTATAAGTGGTAATCGTAAATCATCCTTCGGATATACAATTCACCCTTGTTACCCACCTCGTTACTAACACAACAAACGGCTCACAAGCAAATAGCACATAATAATCTGGAATAGAGCAGGGTACTCTTCACACTGTCATCTTCGTCTCTCCATTGCTTTTATGTCCGAGCAAAGCCGGCGACTCACGCTCACTAATCAGCTACAGCTGTGGATCATTTAGAGCACTGCTGCGACAGAGAGGGAGAGAGAGAAAAACAAAAAAAACATCCACACATACATTTACATGTACACAATACGTCACAACGGCTACGGTTTATTTTAACCGGATACACAACATTTATCCGCGGATTATTACTTTGCTCCGCTCGTTTTACATCGGACAGTTTTACAAACCTACCGCGTCTCTCAGCGTCTGATGCCCGACATCAAGATCAACAATCATCACAAGCTGTAAGTATTACATTGTTAGATTAGATTGTGTTTTTAATAGTTAAAATGAGAACATATTCGTTTTGATGTGCGTACGGCCAGCGTTGGCAATGTAAACAAACATTAGCAGCAGACATGGATTTAGCGCTTAGCGCAGATAACAATATGAAAACACGAGAGAAACTTCTCAGATTTATTTCAGTGTTGATACGACCCTCTTTCTTCCCCAGGATACAAGAGAAACTTCTCAGATTTATTTCAGTGTTGATACGACCCTCTTTCTTCCCCAGGATACAAGAGAGGCTGTCGGGCGGAACTTCAGGAAACCCAGTCTAGGGGAACAACACATTTGGACCACAGCACCGACACAGAGTTAATTTAGTGTCCCACTGTTATGCATGAAAATAGCTTGTGATTGTAATCGAGTTTACTGTAAAGTTGTTCTGTATTATTTGTTTAATCCTTAATGATAATCTTCACGGTTATCCTGTTTGTCAATCAATTACGTAATTGTATTGTTTAAAATGAATTAACACTCAATTTTTGATTCATATTTATTCAATATACATTTAGAGCAGCTTCTCTTCCATTTAGTTCAACACCAGTCAAGTAACACTCAACGAGAACATAAATGTATAGCAATATATATAACAAACATATATCTTTATACTTACTATATTTATTTTAACAAATACCATGGCCGTTTATCACTCAGAGAAAGGGACAGGTAGACCCAGGGTGACCCTTTGATTAGCAGTGTGTAATGAGACTAATCCCATTTGGTTGAACAAAATAGAATAAAGAGAGTACATCACTGCAATAACAAATTTTATTAGTTAAGCAAATCAGGCAGGCATCATTTTGAATCATACCCAGAACAAATGTATTAAATGCCATTCTCCTTTCTCTTCATGCCTTGCAGGCAATGCAGATTTTAATCTTCATCTTAACATATTTAATGTCCTCTTCAAATTCAGGATGAAGGCTTTTTGCTGGCCGTGACTTGACTGGTGTTAAACTAAATGGAAGTGAAGCCGCTCTTAATGTACAGTACAGGCCAAAAGTTTGGACATACCTTCACATTCAATGTGTTTTCTTTATTTTCACAACTATTTACATTGTAGATTCACACAGAAGACATCAAAGATGTGAATGAACATATATGGAATTAGGTACTTAACAAAAAGTGTAAAATAATTGAAAACATGTCTTATATTCTAGTTTCTTCAAAGTAGCTACATTTTGCTCTGATTACTGCTTAGCACACTCTTGGCATTCTGTTGATGAGCTTCAAGAGGTAGTAACCTGAAATTGTTTTCCAACAATCTTGAAGGAGTTCCCAGAGATGCTTAGCACTTGTTGGCCCTTTTGCTTTCACTCTGCAGTCCAGCTCACCCCAAACGATCTCGATTGGGTTCAGGTCTGGTGAATGTGGAGGCCAGGTCATCTGGCACAGCACTCCATCACTTTCCTTCTTGGTCAAATAGCCCTTACACAGCCTGGAAGTGTGTTTGGAGTCATTGTCTTGTTGAAAAATAAATGATGGTCCAACTAAACGTAAACCGGATGGATTGGCATGTCGTTGCAGGATGCTGTGATAGCCACGCTGGTTCATGATGCCTTCAATTTTGAATAAATCCCCACCAGTGTCACCAGCAAAGCACCCCCACACCATCACACCTCCTTGTCCATGCTTCACAGTGGGAACCAGGCACATAGAATCCATCCATTCACCTTTTCTGCATCGCACACGGCGGTTGGAACCAAAGATCTCAAATTTGGACTCATCAGACCAAAGCACAGATTTCCACTGGTCTAATGTCCATTCTTTGTGTTCCTTGGCCCACACAAATCTCTTCTGCTTGTTTCCTCTCCTTAGCAGTGGTTTCCTAGCAGCTATTTGTCCATGAAGGCCTGCACTTCGCAGTCTCCTCTTAACAGTTGTTATAGAGATTTGTTTGCTGTCAGAGCTCTGTGTGGCATTTATCTGGTCTCTAATCTGAGATGGTGTTAATTTACGACTTCTGAGGCTGGTGACCCGGATGAACTTATCATCAGCAGCAGAGGTGACTCTTGGTCTTTCTTTCCTGGGTCGGTCCTCATGTGAGCCAGTTTAATTGTAGCGCCTGGTGGTCTTTGCGACTCCACTTGGGGACACATTCAAAGAATTTGCAATTTTCCGAACTGACTTACCTTCATTTCTTAAAGTAATGATGGTCAATCGTTTCTCTTTGCTTAGCTGATTTATTCTTGCCATAATAGCAATTCGTTGTTGCTGTTGGTTGTGTATCAACTTGACTTCTCTACAACACAACTGATGGTCCCAACCCAATAAATAAGGAAAGAAATTTCACTAAGTTCTTTACAGTAACTCGATTACAATCACAAGCTATTTTTATGCAGAAAAGTTATTTTTTTTTGCATTTGAATTATTCATTTGATATTATTTTTATATTAATTAATCTTTGTTGCATAAGCTGAGCCCCCGGGCCGGCAGCTAGCCCGATATATTTTACTGTGGTGGGACTTCTGTTACTGAGTGCTGTGGATTTATACTTGATGGTGTGTGGTGCTTGTTAATCAGCGTGCGCTTGTGTGCATGGGGAGACTTATGCACTTGGTGTGAGATTTCATGATACATGGGCCTTGTGCTAGCCCTGCCGTTGGTATTTTGTCCAGAACATATGGTGCTTTATTAAACCTTAATAATTATTGTATTAAATAAAGTTTGTACTTTATTTTTTTTTTGTAAAATTAGTTTAGGGGTTTGGATCCAGAGTGGGTCTGTAAATATGAAACACATTTATTTTCCTCTTTTCTCTTTAGTTTCGCGGCGATGTGCAATGCATATGTGTTAAAAGATAGATCAAGAGAAAGTGAGAGTGTGTGAGAAAGCAAGCAAGACAAAAACTGTGAATGGACCTAAATTACAACGTAATGTTCCCCCTAACTTCAATAACAAGTCATTAGCAAACTGTCAGGGAGTTGCATTTATTTGTTATTACAGTGCCCACAGCGAAAATCACAGAGCTGGGAATGTACGCTGACTGCAATTAGATTGGAATAAAGAATGCACAAAATATCCTTTAACAGCACATTGTCGAGAAATGGAGAAGTGAGCAATGTTTTAACGCCTCTGTGCATCGTTTTCATGCCTTGTTTCTAGTGTAATTTGCAAAAATAGTGTTTGCATCATCAGCATCCTTATTATCATATCATGAACCATGGGAGAGTGTGTAATCAGGTTGATGTGTTTAGAAGGCACTTTTTGCTCTGGATCTCAAAGTCAGGGATAAAACACAGCAGGTCCTCCTTCAGAAAAAGCCGGAAACTGCCGGCAGTGTTGTATAAGTTTGTATTATTATTATAATTTCTGATGCATTTAATAGCCTGTGTTTTAGCTTTGAAGACAATCTTTAGGGAATATCAGAGCATTTTGGATTTCCTGCACAGAAACTCATACAAAATCAGTTAATTAGACCCATACCTAGAAGCAAACTTTCATAATAATATTCATAATAATATTAAACATGACACTTTTACCCCCCCATCTACACTATGAAAGTGTTTTGTAATCAGAGAAGCACATTGGCACTCATGTTTTTGGAATGCATGATTGGGCCAAGCATTTTTTTACCCAACATCTTCTCCTCCCATTAGAGCACAAGGCCCAAGGAAGCCCTTGTTGCTGATGTGAGTGGCTTTTTCCATTAGCATGGTGTGCAGAAAATACCCTGTGTGCCCAACAGACTACCATAATGCTCTATGTTGGTTAGGGCCTCTTTAGAGCTGGTTTGTGAGGACTTTCTGTTTGTGCGAAGGTCAAAGCCCTTGTTAAACCCATCTGCCCCACAGTAAAATGGGCCAGGAACCCTTCTGAATGCATTTCACAAATCAATAAGCCCTCCCCAAGGATCTCTCTCTTTTCCTGTAACATCTCTAGCCTTGTCACAGAGGCTGTTATAATGCAGAAGAAATTCCTTAAAGAATAGACAAAGATAACTGCAAGCAAGGCAGAACACAGTAAGACGATGCTTCACACAGCCAAAGCGGCAATGCCAGGCACTCCCCACCAACCAGATGGATGTTAGTCACAAACAATATGCTAAACTCGTCACAGGGGATTTTGATTGTGTAGAAAGGACATCTAGGGATAAAAATTCAAAAACTTACAACGTTTAAAATATGTTTTGTCTTTTGTACTTTTTCTTGAAGTTGGAGACAAGTGTATCAGCTTTTGTCAGGATTTGAAGGTAAACATGTTTGTGTGTTTTTGTTTTGAATATGATGTTCTCTATTGGCCATCTATTGTAAATATAAAATTAAAAAATCTGCAAATGCTTTCATTAGGCGATAATTATCACACACACTTTACATACCCGTTTAGAAACCTCTAAGACTAACATTAAACTTATTAAATGCACAGTTTACTTTACAGTGACAGTTAACTTTAATTGTGTGTGTTATAACACAATTAAATTGAGTGTGTTATAAATCTATGGTCATATTTTGGCCTGGGGCTGGTCAGAGAGAGAACCAAAATTGTTTAAACCCTTATACACAGAGCAGAGATAGCAAGAGTGGGTGGTGGTGGAGTGGCTGTGGGGTTTGTGTCAGAGACAGGAGATAAGAAAGGAGGAAGAAAAAGAGCTGTGTGATGTGAAGAGATGCCATTTACGACGGGAGAGGGCTGCTTGATGTGGCACTATGATGCTGTAACAGCATTGTAAAGCCTACTGACAGGCTGCTGTAGTTACGCACTGATCACAGGTAGTAAAACTATGCAGATGGTGGCAGATGATCAGTTCTCTGTAAGCAGAATATAAATATGGTTACCGTCAAAGAGAACACACTCCCTTTAGACTAACATAACATAACACAACACACATAACATCAGCTTACACAAGCTCAAGGGCTTTAAATTTGGCTTTTAATGTCATCATCCTAAACAGTATAAATCCCTAGACAAATAAATCCCTTCCAACTTGTTTTACAGCAGCAAAATCAGTCATATGTTGTTGCAGTCATGATGTTGCATGCTAAATGTTATAAATGAAGTGACCACATTGTAAAAAGGAAACTACCATAAAGGTCTATTCCTACCTGATCCAACACTTAAATAAATAACCTTTAGCGTAATCTATATGTAAAGTGGATTCATTCATAATAACAGTTTTTGATTTAGCAATTAAGTTAAACAATCATATCAAGCACATTTTGTATTCCCTAAAATTATTTATTTGTTACAGTGTACTTGTGTACAGTGTACAGTGTAGGTATTAGAAAAATACCTTTCTATTTAAATTGAATGAAGTCTTTGTCTCATTTTACCACTTAATTAAAATGGCTTAAGTAATTTAAGTTGAGACTGCACTGTATGTTAAGTATAATGTATTTGCAACATTTCAAGCTTCCGTTCGGTTCCCTTGACAGTGATAAAAGTAATTTGCATGTCACACTGTTCTTAGATCATCTCTCAGCTTAGCTGTATAAATAATTACATATCAGGTCCTTGTTGCATTAAAGACTGAAAAGAGACAAAGGCAAATTAATGTAACAGCAAGTAATTACTTTCCAACTACCACTGTGGTGTGTGCAAGAGAGGGAGATGGGGCTGCTGTCTAAATAATCTTTGTTGTATAACAATGAAGCATTAAATTCTCCCATTAAGATGTGTACAACTAAGGCCATCTACAGTGCCATTTTTTGGCAATGAGACAGGGTTTAAAAAAGATTGCCAGATTTAAAATATTTTTTTCTTTTTTAACTGTCCTAGATGTTGCCAAATTCACAAATCATTTCAGAGATAAATTTAAGTATGCTTGTATTGTTTAGGCATGGGTTTAGACTGTTTATAGAATGTATATGTCTTTTTGTGCTTGAGCTGGATTGAGCAGTGCATGGTTCTTTAACCTCCAAGCTTTGATTAAGGCATGTAAAATAGAATGGCCACTGCTTTGGTTAATTAGTGGTGCATTTATTCTAGCTGCCCTTTAGATTGTCTGGGGCACTTAGTCTGTCTGTGTGGGCAGGCCAGGCCTTGACAGTGCTTGTGAGAGAAACTGGCATGTCACGCCACAGCACAAACCCAGTAAGATCCTCTAAACACAGGCCAAGGACATCCTGAGATGATCATCCTCCTTTTAAATATTATAGGAACACATGGCCAGCCATCTTTGACATCATGGAAAAGGACTAATCATTTTCTGTGCTTGCCAGAATACAGCTGCTAATTCAATACTGTTTTTCTGCATTATGTTGACACTAGCAACCCCAACAACCTCCAGTACTGTATAAAAGGGCCATTGCTGCGACTGACAAAACAGCCAATTGTTTTGGGTCATGCCATGTTTGACGCAGTTGATTAAAAAACTTCAGTAATGATACTAAGTAGAACCTTGTCGTTAATCTGGGCAGTGGTTGGTGGTGGGGCCTGGTGGCAGAGTGATTGATGTAGTGCACACTCTCACGCAGGGTGGCTGCTTGTATATCACACTGAGTACATGTGATTGCTGTGGAGACTGTCTCCTCCTCGCTGTCCACTAAAACAGCAGAGCCTTGATGAGAAAGTATATAAAGCTCAGAATTCATTTAAACCTCTCTGGATCATGTTGGTTTACCAAAGTTTTTTTTTAACTTTGTGTTCCCCAGCTAATACATGTTAACAGGGTTTAAAAAGATTAAATGATTAAAAGATTGAATATATCAATATATTTATTCCATTGAAAAACATATGTATTTAGTCAACCTCAGATTTTGACCACAAGCCTTAAATCGGCGATCCACTTCAGGATATGGGATTAAAATGCTGTGAGGGTGAATAAATAATAATTATAAAAATGATGAATATTTTTACATTTCTTTAAAACACACAAAGAGTCTGCATCACTTATTTACTACATATAGTGCTTAAGAATTGCATCAAATTAAGAGAAAATGGCCATTGTGGTATTACTCAGCTAGATAAACTACATTACTTAATATTGGTATTGATTTAAATAAACATTTGAATGACCTTGTTTAAGGGTCAGTGAAGCAATAAATAATGTCCTGAAATATTTTTCTTGAATAAATTCTTTTGGGTGATGAACTCTTTGTGTTGTAACTCTCCTATGTCCACTGTTTTCTGGTCCCCATGTTTTGTACACTCTTCCCTGTTTCCAAATGCTGAGTTTAGAATGAGAAAGAGATATGTGCTTCTCCTGAGATGACCCACTAAGTGCATATTCAGGGTCAGAATGTCCAGTATCTGCATGTTTAAGTCCTATCATTAATCACACATAGACAATTAACTACTGAGCCACAGATCTCAGACCAATGAAGAAGTCAAAGAGAAATAAAATACAGTATAAAGCAAAATCTGATCTGGAACTTGTTACATTAAAATACACAGGTGAGTATTTCATCAGATATAGTTCCTATTTTTTATATAACCAGATAATTTTTTAAAAATTAAACCAACAGATTTTTTTGTTATATAAAACTCACATTTAAAATACTATAATTTATTGGAATGCTCTTGTTTATGTAATATTCATTATTTAAACAGGCAAAGTTCACAACAGGCAGGCAGAGAACAATCAAACAATGAGTAAAAGTCCAGGTCATACACAGGTAATCCACAACAAGAGAAAACGCTCAGAATAGGTCACATTAGTAATGCTAGACTTCGCGATGAGAGTCTGTTTGTGGCGTCCTTTTAAACAGTACATAATCCCTCAAAATGGCCGCCACCTGGAAGGTGCGTGGCCCAGGTGCGGGGCCAATAGGAAGTGTAGTCCCCTGTGAACGGCTCCTGAAGTGAGCAACATTGCGGCGCCGGGGTCTTCCTCAAGGTCTGGGCGCTGGTCGATCTTTGACTTGGTAAGCCTCCTCACCATCCACAATGTGGGGGAAGGCCTCTGATTTCTGGTCCCATTTAGGTCCTCCTCTCCACGGGTTCGAGCAGTGGGCTTGCGCAGTGACACATGGAAGGTAGGTAAGATGCGGTAAGATCTGGGCAAGCACAAACGGTATGACACAGGAGTGATTTGTCTAATAATTTTGAAAGGACCCACATACCTGGGATTTAACTTTTTTGCAGGGGAGCCTGAGGCGGAGATCACTCGATCTCTCTTAGAGAACCTGTCAACGACAGTCAGGACTACAGTGTTTACCTGGAATTCGGGTAAGTCAGTTACAAAGTCCACAGCTATATGAGACCAGGGCCGATCTGGAACAGGGAGAGGTTGTAACAGGCCTGCAGGTGGAGTATGTGGAAATTTGCTGATGTTACATGTGGAGCAGTTTTTAACAAAGGTAATCACATCCTTATTCATATTAGGCCACCAGAACTTATTGGAGAGCAATTGCTGTGTGGCTGTTTTACCTGGATGTCCCGAGCTTACACTCATGTACTTGAGATAGCACTCGGGTTTATAGGGCGGAGGGTACGTGGACCAAGGGCTCGGGGCATTCAGGTGGACTGGGCTCTTCTTGTGTGGCAGCCTGGATCTCCGTGATGATGTCCCACTGTATGGGTGAAACAATAAGGTTATTGGGTATAATGGGCTCACCGGTAAGTTCTTGGGGTTTAGCTTTGTGAAGACGTGACAGAGCATCTGCCTTAGAGTTCTGAGACCCAGGACGGTATGTGACTGTGAAGTTGAATCTTGTAAAGAATAGTACCCAGCGGGCCTGGAGGTGGTTGAGCCTCTTTGCTGACTGTAAGTACTCCAGGTTTCGGTGGTCAGTCAAAACAAGAAATGGTTGTTTTGCACCCTTGAGCCAGTGCCTCCACTTTTGAAAGGCTGCCTTCATTGCCAAAAGCTCCCAGTTACACACATCATAATTCTGTTCAGCAGGGGAGAGTTTATGTGAATAATATGCACATGGATATAACTTGGGTGGCTCACTGTGTCTTTTAGAAAGGATAGCCCCGATACCTGTGCTGGAACCATCTACCTCTACCACAAATTGTTTATCAGGGTCTGGGTGATGGAAGATAGGAGCTGTTGTAAAGCGTGTTTTGAGGTCTTCAAAAGCCTGTTGGGCAAAATGGGACTGTTTGACAAACCGAAGGGCATGGCCAAGTATTCGTAGTGCCTGTTGGTAGTGGAGAAAGAGGTCTTCCATTCATCCCCCTCCCTGATTCTCACTAGATTATAGGCATTTCTCAAATCGAGTTTGGTGAAATACTTAGCGGATCTGAGCTGTTCTAAGGCGGCTGGAACCAGAGGCAAAGGATATCACTACTTGACGGTTACTTCACTGAGACCATGATAATCAATACAGGAATACAGGAAGAATCCAGTGGAAGCTGAAGAGGTGGATGGTCTTATGAACCCCTTCGTTAGTTCTTCTTCGATATACTTGTTTATTGCTTTGGTTTCTGGTTGGGATAGTGGAAAGATACGCCTTTAGGGATTATGGCACCTGGGAGCAGGTTGATGGAACAATCACAGGAACAATGTGGAGGGAGTTGAGTAGCTTTCTGTGCACTGAAGGCCATTAGAAGATCTTGATACTCTGAGGGCAGGACAACATTAGACTTCTTGAGGCCTTGCATAGAGATATCACGGGAAATACTCTTGTTTAGGCAGTTACTGGTGCAGAAGGGAGATCAACATATAATTTCTTGCTTGTGCCAGGAAATCATGCCAGGTCCAGAGATGTTATCACTCCTCTGGCCTGTTCGGAGATCATAAAATGGGGCATAGATCAGAGGTTTTGTTGTCCTAACAGCTTTCCCTGGCTCA
>JBAJNP010013915.1:0-11561 GCA_036877545.1 Yasuhikotakia modesta | reverse complement strand
GAGAGAGAGAGAGAGAGAGAGAGAGAGAGAGAGAGAGAGCATGTTGTCTCCAGGGCACTAGATGTCAGTATAACATCTAATAACAAATTACTCACTGCAGTCATATTAGTTCAGGTGAGAGGATAGATTGAGGTTATGAGGTTGAGGTACCGTTACAGTGAGGTTGCTCCACGGTACTGAAGTGGATGAGATGTTCCTCTGATTCCACAGTTCTAACGTTTTATTACTGGGATTATCAGGTTCTGTACACCTACAGCTGATGACAAACAACACAGTGTTGTCAGAACCCTTGTATACACTTGCAGGAGGCGCATGTGCGCGCATACTCACAAAGCCAGTGTGAGTTTGTCCAGCTCGCTGTGTCTGTTGATGGGATACAGTTCTGCAAGATGGAAAAGTTTCTCCAGAGCTTCGTAGATGAAGATGAGACAGATGAGCGCCGCGAAAGCTTCTTCCGTGAAACGAGTGATGTAACAAACCAAAGAACTTGCGTCCGTCGCAACGAGAATCAGACACAGGAACGCCGTCCAGAGACCAATACAAGTGCGCAAGGACAGGTAAGAGAGGTCGTAATCTCTACAGAGCAGAAATGAAGACAGAGCATTAGGGCTTGTGTTCATCAAATGCGTTTTATCTGCAGCCAGCGTGTCGTTTTTAAAACGCGTGGAGCTGAGAGTTTGTTTCGCATCCTTAAGACGCATTACTTTGGTGGATGTTGGGTGTCACGCCAGCCAGAGCATCTCTGAAAATAGGGGGTGTGCAGCTCTGTCATGTAGCTCAGTTGATAGAGCATTGCGTTAGTGGTGTAAAAGTTGTGGGTTCGAGTCCCAAAGAAAACATATTGATCAAATGTACAGTTTGAATGCGCTGGGAAATGTTTGCTGATGTCAAATGTCAGTTTTACAAAATGTGAATAAAGTCTAAACTGGAGTTTAAATTGGAGTTTATTAATTTAGCAGCATAAATGTTTGAAAACACTTCAAGTTTGCATAGATCAGTTACCATTGGGATGATTTTTTCCTCTTGCAGTTTAGATGTTATAGTGCTTCACAACATTAAAACGCTGCAGGTGTGAAACAGGGTCTGTCTGACACGAGTACTGAATAACTAAACCAATATTGCAGATATTTTCTGCGTCACCTACAGCGAACAATGACTTTATTTCATTTGGTTTGGGGTTAGTAAGCAAAAGCGTTTTTGTGGTGTCAGCGGAGTGTTTGGAAAGACGGTCATTTATTCATATAAGAATCAATATATTTTTATTTCATAAACCAAAGTTAATAGATTAGCTTTAAAGAACAAAATGAATGTTAACACTTGGTTTGGGTCATACTGACTTGCAGAATTTGAAGAGGATCTTTTCGAACACGAGAACAGGTCCAGTACTGCCCAATATAGTGAGCGGTTGTCCAGCAAACAGAGAGTATGCCACCCCGGTCATTGAGGCTCCCAAAAGAGACTCAATTGCACTCTAGCGCACACAGATAGCACAGAAATTATTTAGTACTTTTAATGTAACAATAACATTAAACTACGTTCACGTTCACTGACTAGGAGACCACACAGAAACAAATGTGCTTACAATACGTCCTTCTGTGGCCTCTCCCAGCAGTCCTCCAAATGTAATAACCGGTGACATGCAGGCACAGTAGAGGAACAGGAAAGATGCCACACATTGAAGACTCAGACCGTCTCTGAAGTCACTCAGATAAAATGGTGCTTTTCTCTTCACATCTAGAATTAGACCTCCAAACAACCTGCAGAGAGTGAAAAGATGACGTGGTGAGATAACCAGTTGTTATTTGAAGATCCTGTTAATTTACTTGACAAAGAGAATTTTAATTATGTATGATGTATGGGCTGGTGGGATAAAGCAAAGGGCCATTAAATAAGTTGTATCACAGCCACAAAGCTATTTGCTACTTGCTAGTCACATGTGGTATGAGGGGGAGGGGCGCTCTCATTCCAGGAAGTATTTGATTGGACAGAAATTTGTGTAGTGCAGGATGAGTAACTTTTCATCAATGTTTTTGTTCCATTGTTGCAGAAAAGAATAGAATTGTACATTTGTTAATCTTGTAATGTAATGGACTATAAACATGAACGCACGTGACACACACACACAGAAGATTTAAGCCACAAATACGTACCGCCCAGTTCTCTGTAGTTCCGGTCCATGATGTTCCCCGTGTTGTTCTTCCTCAACCTGAACAGCTGTTCCATTTGGAACACCTGGCATTTTTCTTTTTTCCTATTATGATTGAAAAATAAATGAGTAGACAATGCAAGTATGACTTACAGTAATCTGTTATCTAGTATTCCATGTGCATGTATTATACAGTGCAGTGTATTTGGACAATTAAGCCATACATCTTGTTGTTTTTCTGTACCTGTGATGGGACACTCTTAGGTGGTTCTATGCGTATAGATGGGTCCCATTCTCCTGGAGGCAAAACTGTCACCTGGTCCAAAAACTCATCTATACCTGCCAATAAATCACTCCTATCCTTTGCCTTGTATGCAACATCATGGAAAATCTAACAATAGATAAACAGAGTTACATTAATACCTAAGAATATTATTACATTTATATACTAGTACATTTAAGCACATATTAACTTATGTATAAATGGTATCAATTAATCTAAGGCCTGCATTTAAAATGTAAAAGGCTAATGTAAATGCATTAATATCCAACAAGAATATGCCATTACTACTAATACACTGTATGTTGTGCTCTGCAATGACCTCATCGGTCATTATAGTGGCCATGGAGCGACCGATCTCATGGTACTGCTGGGCTTTTCCATCCGGGCCGAGCAAGATAAACAAGAATCTGCAGAGATGATTTTTTACCATTTTAATGATTTTGAACATTAGATCTTGCACACAGCACAACACACACAGTGTCTACTGTACCTGGTGGGTATAGGAACTTCAGTAAGTCCGGTGAGCAGTACAGCAGGGGACAAGCGAACAAAGGCTACAATGGATCTCTCTAAAAAGTCCAGTTCACCAACCAGCACATTGGAAGCCTCTGCCCCTGTGGGGATCTTTTTCATGAAATGTGTGTCCACCTAAAAAGAGTAAAAAAGTGGTATAATTTTCTATATTATGTAATTAGCAAGACTCTATTGACTCTTAAGCAAAGCTTTAAATGGTTCAATCTGTTCTAGTGTCCTATTTTTCCATTGTATATCTGAGGTTATATTAGCGTTGGGAGTCCCTTTAAGGAAGTCGCTGCAGTTGGCAGCCAACTTTGCAACATCTCCAGGCAGCTATTTCAGTCATCCGAACAACTTTTCCAAATAGCTTCTGGTACTGCATGTACTCAATGGCTGTTAAGTACTTTGTACAGAGCCCCTCCCCAGAAAAATGTTTCTGTTCATCGATTGGCTCTTTCTACAAGTAGGTGGGACTTTCTTTGCTAGAGAAGCCAAATTGAGCATTGCAGTTTCCTGCATTCACAGTAACAGAACTGCGGCTTCTTGTTAATTCTATAATCTTTGGTTGGACTTTTTAGAAGGGCTGCGTAATCGAACAACGCTTTAATAAAAATGTATCCTAAATAATGAAGCAATACATGGTATTAGTTAAATAAAAGCAATAAGGCAATACATATGTGATTATAGTCACAGCTTAAGGTATAAAATCTAGCAAAGCCTCTCATAGTTTATGGCTTAAATGTGTAATAATATCTAATTTGGCTGCTGCTTTCAGTCAGAAACACCTGCTGTTCATTTTGGTTGCGGTGACAGTAATGGATAAGTAACACAGCAGGAATATAATCTGATTATATTTGTCCTTCTGCCATCCTTACTGTCACTCTAAATGGCTGACATCTGGCTCATTGCTGTTCATTTCCTGTCCCTTGATCACCAGCATAATTTTACACAAACAAGCTGCAGTATCTCTGAGGTCCACCGGGTGGCGGTGTGTGTGTGTGTGTGTGTCCTGGATGCTCTTGGTAATCGATAAGGTGAATCTAGCGAACAATGAGGACACACATAAACAGGCTAAATTTGTTTGGTTTAATGGGTTGTCTTGCGCAGTCTCTGTTTCCCCTGTCTTCTTTCTGTCTTTCATTGTTTATCCATTCGATTCCCAGGACAAATCATTTTTTTTGTTTGTTTACTCTAACAGAGGATGCAGGCTAAGCCTATAATTGTAGCATGTTATTTTTTCATCCTCTGACTGTGCTTGTTAGCGTTTGTGACTTAATTCTCTGCTGAAGCTTATTTGAGTACCGTTCCTTTAAGAGTGTTTATGAGGTTGCACCTCATATGTACGAAATACACAGTCAGTAACTGCTCTTAAAAAACAATTAAAGCAGCATTCCCAGTGTGGCCCCACCTCTGCTTAAAATATCAATAGGATGCTATGAAAAGCCCCATATTTATTATATTGTAATACTGTTAAGCCCCCTTTAAGAGTAGACATTAGTGATGCCGAACAGACCAATGAATCTGCCACTATCTGGTTAACTGAAGATTATCGGCCCTGTTTGGCAATAAGAGAAGTAATAGTTCTCTTGTGTCCGTTTCTGAATGATGGGCGCTTCATGTACCTTACTGATATCCATCTGGCCGTTATCCTGTGCCGCTCCGTTCTTCACATCTGCGCTTGTAGGTGGAGGCTGAGGGGAGGTGGCTGGACCTGAGAAAATTGGTTAAGATGAACTCGCCATGCTGTCAGTTACCACAGAAAACTATTTGGTAAGTTGTTTGTTACAAATCTTACAATGCAATACAATAATAACCAATCAAATGTACCATATGCAAAATGTACAGTACTTCAATAAAGGTTAGAAATATACATTATTGAGGTATTTTAAAAGTATAGCTATTTATGAAAACATTTAAGTTGTATTTTTTAGTATAAATGTCCTTGTAAGTGCTGGATTAAGTTTTTATGAACAGAGGAAAGAGTAAATCATTTTCTGTGCTAACTGACAGCTGTTTTTACGGTTTAACTCATTATGTGTTTTAAAGCTGCAATCTGTAACTTTTGCCTCTCTGCTGCCATCTCTGTTTGAAACATGAAACTGCACGTTACTTGCAAAGTTATTTGCTGAACAACTGTGGTATAAACAAGCTACAAATGCTGCAAAATCATCCTCTTTACAGAGTGACTTTACCCTTGAATTGGACAGTTCATTATTTTTCTGTTTATTTCTAACCAAAAACGTTACAGATTGCAGCTTTAGGATGCATTAAAATGCAGAATCTTGCAGTGTAGCTCACCGCCTCTGTCCATGGAGTGCGGTTCACTCTGTTTTCTGCCCGAGTCGGTGAGGGATTTCACCATTGGCAGCAGGTTGTTCCTTTTCTTGTCGCTCTGATGGTGATGTCTCTTCAAAAGTGCCTCTCGAACCTTCATTCTCACATTATCATCCAGTTCATGAGCTGCTTCCTGATGGTCGAGAACCAGGTCTGCAAACAACAAATGACACACACACACACACACACACAGACAGACGGACAGATACACACACACACACACACATATAAATGAGCATGCAAAACTCCTCAACTGATGCTTGGCAGAGTGCATTCTGGGATTGTTGTGATCGCTGCTTTGAGGGTGTGAGAAAGAGAATGACCTCTGATATCACCATTTATTTAGTGCACCATTATCAATGCACCATAAACAGTACATGAACCTAAACTTTGAGCATATATTTCTAGTGTCATTAAGAATGTCTTTGTGTTTGATTTGATTCTTTTTAACAGAATGCACTCTGTTATTATCTGGACCTTGTGGCACAGGGTCCACAAGTTTGTGCACAACCTGATGATCCATGTTCTGTCAGCTCGATCTGACAGCATTCCAAAGATTGTCTTGTATTCTCCAACGGAAGTGAGAAAATCTGCCCTTTTGTTCAAAGGACTTATCATGGCCATTGTCACAAATTTGCACAAATTTACATTTGATTAGTGACTTAGACACACTGCAGATTCTTCAGTATTTCTACAATCTACATCACACATTTACGTTGGAAAGACTTTAGAAAAACAAATACTGATTAAAGAGTATGGCAAATAATTTTCTAAAAATGACTGGGGTTTAGGGCAGTTTTAATATGTAGTGCAGACTTACTGTTAGATCAGCTTGCCGCATTGTCAACTTGACAAATGGAAGAACAGTTTATGTTTTATTCAAGCTTGCTAAATGTTCTCTTCCTTTGTTCCCTTCTGTGAAAACTCCCAGAATTCCAGCTGGAGTTGAGGCAGCACTGTTAATCAGCGCCACTCATTCCTTCTTTACAGTATAATTCATCTCCTTTTGGTCTCCCTGTCCGTCTGCTTCTCTGGTATTAATCTTGATGCAGCCTCTGCTGCAGCATTAATCATAACTGACACGCTTCTCTGAGAGACAGGTTGCACTGCGACTGTTTAAATGCAGTAGCAGGCGGTATTAGTACACCTACACTGAAGCAGTTTATGTGGACGTGTGTTTGTAAACGTTACATTGTGCATGGACTGGGTACAATAACTTAATTGCAGGTCCAATGTAAACACTGAGGACATGCACCCCTGACAGGTTACACATTTGGATAAATGTGTTAAATCTGTTTTTACCTGTCTCTCTCTTTTCAACATGACATGTCTTACTGACAGCCGTTCCACTTGAAGTTCCCATGGGTGTGTGTTACTGTAAGAGTGTGTGTCAGTCAGCAACAGAAGTGAGAGAGTGTGACAGTATGTGTGATGTTAAGGTGGGCAAACTAGTACACAGCCGTTCCCCCACACACACACACACACACTTGTCACTGTGCTGTAATACAATTCACTTGTCAGTTAAATCTAATTAAAGTGTGTACTGAATGAATCAATGTAAATTTGTCATGATCAGACTGTTGAGTCAGTTTCTTGATCTTCCAGCAATATACAAACTGCATTTGAACCAAAGAACAAGAGTTAACTACAGGAACAGTACATTAATAGTAAGTTAATGTTTGTTTGAGTTTGGTTTGTTTGAGCAAGCGTCACATTCTAACCCAGTCTTTGTCTTTGTTTTGATTGTTTGATCCCAGACTGACCTGCAATTTCTTCGATGCTGTTGGCCTTCATGTCTAACAGGACTGTGCCGTTAATAATACAGCTCCGCAGCTCAAACAGACTGTGAAGGGAAAGCGTAGCTACATACGGTTTACTCCACCTCTCTCCTCCATCTTCCACATCCTCCTCAAACTTTAACCACCTGATGTGTGTAAAAAACAAGAGAGATTTTTTTTCATAACAGCAGACATGTGTACTGTACATACCAATGTCTCAGTGGGTTTTATTGCCATTTAAGGGAATTTCACTCAAAATGCCTCCACTTGAAAGCTGGCAATACCATGAAAGATAACTAGTGTAACTAACACTGTAACTAGAACTGTAGAATCAGACTCCCAAAATCTCCCTTCTGTTTCTTACAGGGTTTTAGAACCTTCACTGGGAAAAACCTTAAAGCTCATATTTAAATAAAACTCAAATTTTCTTAGTACACTTTACTGATGTTACTTTGAAAATAATTTCACCTCTGAAACAACTTTCCTTTTTTCCAAATCACAAATCCCTCTTACTTTTTCAACCCCTCCCCTTCACTCGCTCTTTTCTAAAAATCCACTTTTTACATTCTAGTTAGTCACCAATGGAAAAACTACATCTGCACGTTTTGGTCACATGACTTTGAGAGATGCGCTCACACCTGGCAGTTTCCTTCCACTCCGCGTCTTTGCCTTCTTTAACACAGATTTCATCAAGTTCTGTGAAGAGCTCATGTGCCACGTGTTCCTCATCTTCCTCTGTGCCTAGAATAAACTGAACCCTCTGGGATGGGGTATCTGAGAAAGAGAGATAGACGGAAGGAAGGAAAAACAGAGAGAGGAATATTTGTAAACCTCATTTTCACCATGAGAGAGGAAACAGAGCAGGGAAACATAATAAACCAGAGTCTTACCAGGGGAATTCACAATCTCTGTTATGATTAATATGAGTTTTTAATTTTAGATTTTAGAGGGGCCAAGGGCATAACACTGGGAGAATATAATCTGCAGAATCCAAAATAAACCTTCTGCTATACCTGCCGGTGTCCACAGCATGTTCTCACCGTGTGAAACTGCAGAACTTTCTGTGTTCCCGTCTTCCTGAGCAACACTTCCAGACCTGATCCTGTCAGATCTTCTGCGGTGTTTGGAGCTGTGCGGCCGGTGGTGGCGATGGGACTGTCTGCCCATGGGCATCCGCACACCCACAAACAGAGTCCTGTGACCTGAGAGAAGAGAGGAGATGATTCAATGTGATTTTCCAGTGATTATGACTATATTTGGCTGCTCACCGTATCACATGAGTTTGAGTGTATGAGTGTGTGTGTGTGTGTGTGTGTATTTGTATGTGTGTGTGTATGTGCATGTGTGAGAGAGTGTGTGTGCTTATACCAACCTTCCAGCTCTTCTTTTTCATAATGGATATTCAGGACTGAACTTGTGCCTCCATGGTCCACCACTACTTCCTCATCAGGCCTCTGTAACATATATCACTCAGCTGTCAAGGAGCACATACCATAGACTTGTATTGATGTTTGTATGTGTGTGTGTATGTATGTATGTATACAGACTACAGTCTAACTTTTTAGACAGCATTTTTTTAAACTAAAAGGCAGTAAAATGCAAGAAGAAACATTTTATTTATGAATCCTGTCCAATTACGGACATCACTGAATGTTCCTAAGGGGTTTTGACAGATTTATATAACGTCAGGGTAAACTATATATAACACACACAAGTTTATTTTTCTTTTCATGGTGGAGATTTTTCCACTGACTTCTGCTATTTGATACAAGGCCAGTTTCTATCCTGTGAATCTAACCTAAGAAACCAATTGCATTTTTAGATTTTTATTGTAACTATGTAGCGGCTGTGACATCATTTTCCTCATAATATTGGGGACTTCAGGTTTTGCAATCCCTGTGGGTTCATTTGGTTACCACAGTGTAGACAAAACATTCATGTATGCAAGTGAACAGATTTGAATTTGACTGCAATTGAAATGAGGGTCATGTCTTGCTACAGGACGTGTGAGAGAAAAGAGGACTTTTATAGGAGTCTTTTATAGGCTCTTTTAGGCTAGAAGTGAATAAGCTGACATATTTAGACTTATGTCTTAAGCAGCAGACGGTTTCTTATCAAGTTTCAAAAAGTCAAAAGTTCACTTGTAATGCTCAAAATAAAATGTAAGGTAAAAAAATTTACATCACTAAAACAGTTTGTGTAGCTTTAATCATGTTTTTCCCACTGTCTGATAAATCCCAATAAATTGATCGTTATTTTTGCTACTGTACTCAATTGCAGTACCTTCCTTTTATGTAAATACCCTCTTTGCATGTGAAATGAGTGAAACTGACAGGTTGTGGTTTTGCTGTTGTGCAATTTAGTTTGTGCTGCTTTGTCTTTCCATAACAGTCTTCTGCAGAGCCTGCATTACATTCATTACTTTCATTGTGACAATCACAAAACAACAAGAGCTGTGATATTACAGTCAGACTTACATGATCAGGGATCTAGTAAATTTCAGTCACTTGTTCTTAATGCTGAAATGTTTCAGCAGGAAGATTCACATCATCAGTTACAAAGTAAAGTCATTTATCTTTTACCTTTAACTGTAAATGATAAGGCACATGGCTGAACAGCTATATAAACTCTTCAGGTGATGAGGAAAATTAGTTTTTTAATGATGTGACCCCTTTAATTAACCTTCAATCTGAACATATTTTAAGAGGCATGTTAAAAACAACTGTATTAAAATGCATTCTTCTAATTAAATAAATTGCATGCATAGAGCTCACATTTATGTAACAGAACACAGTGATGTTGACAATTTTCATTTTAGGTCAGTAAAATTATGGAAACTATGACTTCACCCTGGAAAACTATTAAACACAATATATGTAGATGAATATTGCAAACACTGAAAGGACAAATAATCCGTTAAAATAAAAAACAATGTTTGTTTTTTTATCTGAATACTGTAACAAGCAAGACAAAGTACAACATTGTGAAATGAACAGGAGTCACATGCCAACAGATTAGCACATTAAAAAGCATTTTGCCTATTACACTTAGGAATTATAAGTTAATACAGTAAATCTGATTAGCTGTCTCATCTTACCCGAGTTTGTTATTCTTCTTGATTAAAGTTAATCGAGCCCATTACCTCCAAATAGAGGCCATATTTATTAGATCTTATATTCTTAACTTCTTCCCTCTGTGTGTGTGTGTGTATCCCACTGAGACGTTGCTATCTTTCCATGACAGGTATGATTCATAAGTGTGTTTTCACACCTCTCTCTTGAGCAGAACAAACACATAATTCAGAAGCCCTGTTGCACATTTTGTACATCATAAATAAAGTCAAATGTAAGATACTGGCATTACAGTTCAGGACAATAATAGATGAAAACATAAATGCCTTTATAATTTGTTGAAGTAACTAGTAACCATTATTTTGGCTTTTCAGACATGCAAATGATGCTTTAGTTCTGCCTGAGCTTGAGGGTCGTGTGTACATTTGATTGGTAAGGTATCGATTGTCGGTCATAATGTGGAACAGCATTGAGGTCATACATTACATCACGTGGTACGACAGAAGCACCAGTAGTTTTCCATAACAGCAGCTGCTCTTTTTCTAACTTTCCAACTAATATATAATTATCCTCCAGGCATCTTATCAGGGACCACCAGAACTGCAATTATTACAGGCCTGTAAACAATTGCCAAGCCATGACTAGTTTATTTGTTTTCCTGGTGGCAAGGTCACCGCTTTGTTCTTAAGATGGCAGCGTTACGTGCAGCACTGCGATGACTTATTAAAACTTTGTGTGGTTTGGGTTATCTCACAATGCATTTTAGATATGTACCAGTGTCTGACAGCATGTATTCGATTCTCTGTCTATCTCTGTCATGTACTCATTACTATTATATGGATACAGCATATCATTCAAACTGGCCTTTTGTTCAAGATAAGACAGATCAGTGGCTGGCTATTGCCATACAAAGACAGGGAAGCAAAAAATGAAGGGATAGAATAGCTAATGATGTGAAAGGCAAAAAGATGAATTAATTTTTTATCAACTTCTCTGCTCTCTCTCTTTCTTTGCTTATCTTGCCTTTTCTCTCTCTCTCTTTCTCTCTCAATTGTCCTATTGTCTTTCTCCCTTTATTTGTGTGCCATGAGCACATACAACACTTGAGCTGACTAGACTGCTCTTGTGTCACCTAGTTACTCTGTGTGTGTGACTCACAAAGGGACATTTTCCAATGACAAAACATTAGCCTTATTTTACCTCCCGTCATCTCTAGGCAACACTTCTACAGTCCCTGATCGAAGAGATACATACACAGATGATACATAGACATGTCTTACCTGTTTGCTGTGCATCTAACTAATAATAGGTAAATGAATAGTTGCTATGGAGGACATCTTGATTGTGTTTGACTTTTTCTTTCACTGTTGTCAAAGGTCAAATGGACCCTTTTCTCTCTCTCTCTCTCTCTCTCTCTCTCTCTCTTTCTTTCT
>JBAJNP010013914.1:0-11562 GCA_036877545.1 Yasuhikotakia modesta | reverse complement strand
ATGAACAGAGCAAAAGCTCTGAGTGGAGACGATCCGTCTCCTGAGGAACTCCTCAAGAAGATCGAACAGGTAGAGCCGAAGAGATTGTTCTGGAAAACCAATCCCACAATGTGAAGCACAATCTGAGTTTTTGATTGGTCGTGATGTAATTGTGTGTGTCCAGTTAGAGTTTAACCTGGCCGATAAAGAGTCTCAGCTATTGGAAATGGAATTAGTTTACGAACAGGTAACACACCTTTCCCAGCGAATCCAAACCAGAGCTGAAAACGGTAAAGAAGACACACTGCAGCTAGCCCAAAAAGTAAGCGCCCCTCCGTCCTCCAGTCTGACGAAACTTTACTGACACGCCGTGTGATTGAAACATTGTGCATTTACTGTAAGGCGTCCGTGCGTTACAGGTGAACGAACTGCAGGCTCAGATCAGAGAGCGTACGCGGAAAACCATGGCGGTCGTGGCGGAGCTGTCCATGCGACAGGCGGAGTCTATGACCCTGCAGCAGGAGCTAAAGGAGAAGGAGCAACAGCTGGACTCGTGCCAGAGGCGTCTGGAGCAGGGCCTGCCTCCCTCAGACCGGATAGAGGAGGAGTGGCTGCGATGCCTCAGAGATCAAAACAGACGCCAGGCTGATGCCCAGAAAAAAGCCAGGGTCAGTCTCAGGTCTTATTTCAACTACAGGCACAAATGTTACAGTGTCTATTAAACAAAAACTATAATACTTTAATACTATAATACTTTTCATTTAATAGACACTGTAACATTTGTAGACGTACAGGTTTTACTTTACCTCGTAAAGAAAATAATTCAATTCAGTTTTATTTATATAGCGTTTTATACAATGTGACATTGCTTTAAAGCAGCTTTACACAAAATATAAGAAATTCATTTAAGAAAGACTTTCATAGATTAAAAAACGAATAAAAATTCTATTAATAAATAAATAAATAATGCTTACGCGTCTATGTTTTACTTATGGAAAACCACTGAAGGACCATTAGGATTCTTACATGACAATTAGACACCACCCCATTGGTCAAAAACTACAAAATGGGGGACAGCAGAAGTAAATATTTAAAACACAGCGCTGTTAACACCTTGTTTATGTCTCTGTGTTTGTTTATTAGCTGGCCGAGGAAGATGAGTGGAAACAGCTTCCAAGCGGTGTTTACACCACGGCTGAGCTCCGACCCAACGCATACATCCCCGCCGATGACCCCTTGCCTGTGCCGAAAAACTACGGAGCCCTGGCACCCTTCAAACCGACCGAACCCGGTGCCAACATTCGGCACATCCGCAAACCGAAACCTAAACCTATTGAGATTTAAAGCGAGTCCTTCAGAGTGATGACATTTACACATACAGCATTAAAACTCCAGATGTTAAAATTTCTGAGGAATCTTTCTCATTTCCTCAGTACTAGTGATGCTAACATTAGACTTATTAGTCGTATGGGTCCAATTTCCTGGATGAGTTTATGCTCAGCAGCTTCGTGGATCTCCCGATGCTGGAATGCCGGGAATTCAATGATATCCTTCAAACATCTGCCAGAGCTGAGGGCTGGGAGGGAACGTACATGTGATTCTTTATGGAACTGGACATATTTTACACAGCCTAATATTTCAGTCACTCCCTCATTGGGTTTTATTCTTTCTTACAAATGTGGCAGGGCTAAGTATGAGGTTAAGACAACGTTTCCCACAAACATTTATGGAATTCTATGGAGTAATCCTCGGGAACATGGATATCACTTAAATTATTGATAGTTCATAACCAGTAGATAATTATTTTGTAAAATCATTAGACCAGTATTTAGCAATTTTACTAATATTTAACTCCATACTCAAGTATGTATAGAACATAAGTTACATACAATAGAAGCTATAATAAACACACATAATTGACACAGCTGTAAAGTTTACACAATGTAAAGCATAGAACATGCGAGTAGCAACCCAAATAATATTTGATAAACAAAAATCCTTTACAATTGAGAAGAAGCTTTTTAATTTACTTAATTTTTATAAAATGAAAATAACCATTTTTTGTTTGTTATATATGTACAAATTAACCCAGAGTGACCTTTGTAACTTTTATAATTTTACTTTATATTCCCCCCCATAAGTACTGGTGTATATACAGTAAAATTAGTTGTACAGTAAAAACATGATTATTTAAAGCAGAGAACTTCAGCTACGAATTAATCTGTGGTCAATCTGATTATGTAGTTTTGGTCATATTTAATGCTTAAGTCATTATTACACTCTGTTTCCCTTTTGTTTTGGCCTCACAAACCTGACAAACACGTTCTTCCTGTTCCTTAACAGAGTTCAGCGCTATTAAACAGCACCACACAATAATTGCAGTCAATTACAACACTTATTGTTTTCCGGAACATGTTGACAGAATCTCGCCGAGGTTGTTTAGAGGCCGCAATCCAGCCATGGAGTGTCCCGAAAACACGCTGATCTAATAAATGTATAACTGTGAAAACAGTCAAAACTTTTATTTAAATTCCTAGGAAAAATAACAGCAGTTGATTCTTTGTTACAGACTATAAACATCTGAACAACAGCTGTAATGTTTTATTCAGCGTCTAGTGTAATAAATGTCTCATTTGAGCTTTATGTTCACTTTTTTGGCAGATTTGAAAGTAGTTTTGCGCTGAGGAGATTTTCCAAAGAAAGACAGTCCCACCCCAGTTCTGTGGATACTTGTCCGGAATTCTGACATATTCCCTGGAAAAACATGCGGAGGTCACCAGGTAATCCCACTGGCTGGCTCACTTTCTGCACCATACGCTAATTAAAAGGAAAACGTCATAACAATCTCCATCAAAAGGAATTAAGGAACAAAATGGAATGAAAATTCATGTTCTAAATGTTTCCAAAACAAAGGGAAAAGTTAGGATCGGATGACTGCCTTGTTATGGAGACCAGTTGGGCAATTGGGCTTGTATTTTTCAGTAATATTCGCCTCACCTTGCCACTTGGCACCGGAAGAGCTGCAAAACATAGACTGAAGTTAAGAGCACATGCTGTGACTCAGCGAATGACTCCAAACACGGTCACATTCCATTTGATCCGCTTAAAAACAATTACTGACATCTTCAAAAGCAACCTGATTAGGAAGTGTTTAGGAAATACGGGAAGCAGTCACACATGACAAAGAGTTTCGGAAAAGAGTATAAATAGAAATATTACCTCAGGAAGTTTCTTGAGAATGCTGAACTTTAGCTCATTGGAATCGCTGTTATCTAAATCTGCCCGGAAAATAGCAAATGGATGGGGGATAAAGAAAGAATAAAGTTAAAATAGCCATTTATAAGAACAGTTTATTAAAATGGTTTATGATTGAGATTTACAGCGAACTGATTTGATCTGTTACTCAAAGACACTGATACAAACTGAAACTTTTTGGCAGACACTTTTATCCAAAGCAACTTACAGTGAATTCAAGGCATACATTTTTATCACCACTTGTGTTCCCTGGGATCAAACCCACAACCTTTGCGCTTCTAACGCAATGCTCTACAAGTTAAGCTACACAGGAACACAGCCGACAGCTGTTTTACTAATAAAAACCCACAGACTGCATAACATTTCTCTTTTTTAGGTTGAAAAACAGATTGCTGTATATTTTTGTCTACTGGCATGATCACAGTTATACAACAGCACATGTACAAATGTTTTCAACACAATTGTACAAAACGTTATCAAAATAATATAAAAATCACATAATTTTTAATATAGTTATTGTATAATAAGAGATAAGGGAAATAAAATACAGCTTAAATTTACAGCTAAATGAAACAAATAGCTGTAAATAATATTACAGGTTGTGTCAGTGTTTTATATTAGTACCTGTCATAAAGTGTAAAACAAATAGTTCAGTGAGCTGCAAAAGCCTGTTACTGACATACTGGGGAAAAAAGTGCCGTTGGAAACAAGCACACTCAACATAGTAGGATAACAGACACACGCCACACCAGGTCAGTGATTCATGTACTTATCATGTGTCTTCCTCCAAACTGTTCGTGTCAAGAGCGTCTCCACCCAGACAGATCTGGCGTGCTTGAGATTTCAAAACCAGCTTTTTACCTACAATCACACAAACGTTTGACACTCCTAACATCTAATCTGTATGGGATCCATTTGGATTTTGGAGAGATTCATGTTTAGAGAGTTTGTGGTCAGTAATGTTAGGTCAGTAATGGAAAAGCTACAGGTTTTCTTTGGCATCATTAAACAAGCTTTAAAAAAACGTCTAAACTTGGAAAGGAAAGGCATAGCGGCTAATTTTTCTTGGAAATGTGAGAACATTTGCTCTGTTTCAAATCTAGTGAGCTGACTTTTAAGACAGCTTGATAGACAGGCTTTCAAAGCTGTCACCTCTTAGTTGCCTCATTGTGATGAAAATCTGAGGCAGAATATTTTTATTTCTGGAGAATCTATCCCAGAATGCATTGCATCAAGTAAAAAATTAAAACAACATGGCAGAGGGGAGACAAAAAATGACAATATAAATATATTAAGTTCAATAATTAAAGATAGAGATAAAAAATATTTCTGTTTAGATTTGTTTAGTTTTTCAGCTATTTTTGTTTGCACTGCATGTTTGTTTAAACACACAAATATTGTTTTGTTTGCTTTTACATAAAACCTATTGAAAGGTTTTGCATGTTTAGTCTCTTTTGCACTTTTTACATGCAATTTGTACGTCACATTGAGTTTCAAAGCAATATCCTAGGAGGCCCTATTTCGGTATGTACACATAAGAAAGCCAGGCAACTCACATTTTTGGAGAGATAAATGTTCTCTTCTTTACCTGGAGGGAGGGGGAAACACGGCCCATGACTTCCACATTGCAAAACATCACATTTCTGTGAACTGAATTTCTCTGTTGTGTATTATTGCAGAAAAAACATCTAAGCACACACAAAAATACAACGTTTCACTCCTGAAGTTACATTTTTCACTCCTAAAATTAGCCCACAGAAATACATACAGGCCAGACATACAGGACAGGAATACATACAGGGTCCTAACAGGGTCTTACCTACTGCCAGTTCCAACATATCTTTTATAACATTCGTTTAGTTGTTTACTTCATAACTGTGGAAAGAACTGAATATAAATGTGGAAATAAAACTGTACTGCAGGAATTAAAACAGCCGCTTGTTTCAGAAAGGTTGCCAACCCCTGTATTACAAAAACCGCAGATACAGAGCAACACCCATCCTCTCGAAAACTAATAAAGAATTATTAGTATTATTACCCTATTAGGATATTAAATGACTACAGTCACAAACACACACTTTGTGAATGTGCAGCATTCACAAAGGGGTTGTGAATCTCACTTTCACTTCCTGTTTCCGTAGAGACACAAGCACTTCCCCAAATTTTGTGTTCCATTTGCGTTCCATTGCAAACTCACAAATCCACACACTTGCACTAATTCTCATTTAGGAAGATTTGCACGATATATTCGATTCCCATGTTCTTTCAGGACTGGGAAAACAGGAAGCGCATCTGCTTTCCCGCCGGTCTCTTAAATGGGCCTAATCTTGTGGCAGCTTGGTGGAAACAGATATATGTGCGTATCTTATCCTTCGCTTCCCTTACATAATAAGGCCTGGTGCATTATGGGAGATGGTTTAATGTTCCCAGCAGGAAGGCAATAACTGTGTTTTGGAATAAGAATAAGTAACGTGTCGATAATTTTGAGATGTTTGGCTGCCAGTTATCAATGAGAACTGTGACATAATGATGTTATGAAGCACATATCAGCTGTGCAGTTTATGTGTGTATTGTCCCCAGCTGTGGTAAATGCCTGAGTTTGTCCACCATATGGAAAACACAACACATATATAATAAATTGTTTAGATTGTATATAATATATGCAAGATAATGTCGTACAGTCAGTCAAAACTGTAAACAGGGCCCCAGTATTAATCGAACTGACATCATACCAGTTGTTAAATTCTTAATATTTACCAAATTTACATTAAAATGTTAATTTTAGGTATTATATTAAGTTATATTAATATTAAGTTATTTTATTATGTAAGATGAAGAGACTGTGAATTAAGACTAAAAACAAGTTAGCAAAGCAATGCAGTAAATAGATACCACTGAAAACAGTCAATTTTACAGTTTAGCAGTCAAAAAATGGCTATAGAACACCATAGATAAAGTATTTAAAGCTCTGTGTAAAAAATAAAGCTAACGTTTTACGTAAAAGTTTGATCAAAAGAGCAAAACACACAGTCAGTTTAATAAAATTGAAAGTTTTGGTAAAAGTGAATATATGTGCCAATGATTCATCCAATCTAAGTGGATCATTTTAAGGCTGAATCACTGCAAGTTTTAAGGTTGGGTCATCCTGATGTGTTCAAACCAGAGTGTGTGGTCCACAAAAGAATAATAAAAGTAAAGGACTATAAGGATCAAGAAAATGTGAGTCTGTCAGAGCATCTGTTTCTGGTTAGGGCATTTATTTAGGTCTGTCATTGTGAGAGTTGACAACTAACAACATAAGAATCTGTGTGCTATTAATGTGCTATTTATGTTATACATTTTAGCTTCTTTGATCTGTGACATGTCTGTATTTTTGGTCTTTATAGCAATAAAAAACGCAGCAATCGCCCACTGGTGCCCCTGCTGTTGGTCCAGCGGAATAGACACATGCCTGACATGGTCCGAGATACCTGCGCCTAAATCCATATAATTTGCGTCCCTCCATGGAACACAATGAGTTTTTTCTCTCTTAAATCTGTGTAATAGTTTCTTTAACTGACCAGGATATCATATCCAGCCTTTCCCTGAGAGTAAATGATTGGTTCATAGTGAAATAAACAGCCAGCATTTGAAAGGTATTCAGATAAACACAAGATAACAGTGATCAGTGTATATATTGTGAGTAGGAGTCCATTACTCTTATATAACACTTGAAGTTTCCTCCTCTTTCCTTGATTAAATACAGATAAACCTGAAGGAACGATTACGTCCAAACTAGGGAATGTGGCCCCGAACTCCGGTCACTGGGACTCGTTTTGTTTCTGTTAAAGTACGAAACTCCAGGATTATTCAGAGTGTCCTTTCATTGACACTGCTTGCCGGTTTCACACGAATGCTATGTGTGCATCACGGATAGAGATACGATGAAAATGAGTCATTTCAGTTGTGTGGTTTGTTTGACTCAAGACACTCACCCAATGTCAAAATAATCAATAGTCTTAATAATAATAATAATAATAATAATAATAATAATAATAGCTTATTTGTGGAAAATATGTTCTTCATTTTTTACTCATTTTTGACTTTCAAGATTAGAAATCGACTTGTTTTTAACTCTTATAAGTTTGATTATTCCTATTAAGAACCAAGCTAGCATGTTACTTTTGCACACACACACACACACACACACACACTCTTGCAATAGCCACGTCTATCTCCACCCAGTTCAATGTTCCACAGATACTGTGTGTGGGGGGGAGTTATTATAAATTCTTCTGATTGGACGATACGGTGTTACAGCCCCGTAATACTTCAAATGTTTGTCCAGTAAACAACATAATCTGTGTACAGAATCCAACAATTGACTATTAACTAACATGAACTGTAGCCCCAACATTTCTTCATGTGTGTCTGTAAAAAATACAGCCATACAGCACAGGGAAAAATATTACTTTTGAGTACATAACCTTTTGTATTTAAAGGATTCAATACTATTTGGCAACTGTAACTTAAGACTGTAAGAGCTAAACAATATTCACTATATTATAATACAAGTTGTTATGGGTTAAAATTCACTATTTTCACTAATTCACTCATTCACTCACTCATTTTTCTCATCTTCACTCACTCTTCTCTCATTTTTCTCATTTTCACATGCAAACTCTTAGCCATTGACCCAGAAAAACCTGGGTCATGATAACATGATCTCTTTGACAAATAAAAGTTCGGCTTCAAAAGTTCAGCTCAGCTGACGATGTGTCAACTTGAACCGAAGCCCTGGCGAATATTCCAGGGATTTTCATTTTCATTTTAGTGATGTTTTCATTTCAACATCAATGTTTTTGGTTCCAGACTGAACGTTGTAACATCTATTTCACAGCTCAGACATTTCCTGTTGTTCAGACTTCATTGGTGTTACATTTAAGCCTCTTCTGCTACCTTGTGTTTGAGAACGAACTTGCAACTGTTTATTGGCATCTTGTAAGTACATTTATCATGAAGGTTTACATTTATTAAGTATATAATGTGACAAATAATCTACAAAACATTTTATGTATCAGAGCTGTATACAGTAAATCAATTGCAGGGACTGCACCACTATGTGCTGTGTTAAAATAAATGGCTTTGGACGTATCGAATAAATAAATTGTTGCATCTGACTATTTAAATGAGGTAAAGGTGCAGTGAACACTGTTCATATTTGAAATCTACGCCCATACAAACACACCATCTGTATTGCACACATTATGTAACACAGTCATAACATGAACACCCATTATTTGCTGACTGGATGGGCCACAACCACTTTGTTTTTTCACAAGCATCAATTTACTATTTATATTATTATTTATTAGGAAGAACTAAAAAAAACTTTATTGTTCATGGTACTTTATAATGTAAACAATTAGTATATATTAGTAATAATATTAGTATTAGTATTATTAGTAGTAAATAGTAAATTAGTAGTAATAGTAAATATCAGTAAATGTGGAGAAAGCATTTCAGTGTTTTTCAATATGGTCTCAATGTGATTTCATTGAGACCATATTGAGACTGTTTCAATGTGAGCCCATACTACCCATTGGACTGGTGACCACCTTTAACCTGAGACCTTCTTCCTCCTTTATCTCCTGAGACCAGACCAGACATAAATAAATCTCTACACAGGTTTATTTCTAGATAGCTGGAGGGATTCACTGAAGTTTATTGTTCCGTTGAAGAACTCACTGACCCAATAAAAGCGACAGACATAATGTTGGGCATCTAATGAAAGCTAAAACTGTATAAACTGTGTATAAAAAGCACATGTTTTCTAATTCCTCCTCTAAACATTGTAAAATAAAGCAGCGAAGGAAGAAAACGTGACAGCAAAAAATGTAAATGTTTACCACAGTTTCAAAGTTGCGCTCCGAATAAAAAACTTTCAGGGTCCAAAATCACTGGTTTGAACCAATAGGAGTGATTTTAAATATTTCCTTGAATATTTATTTATAACATTAGATTTTCATTAACGGATTAACTAAATATTGTTTCTATGAAATCTGTTAAATAGTTCAACACTATGGGGCGTCTTCCCAGGCAGGGATTAAAACAAATCAGAGCAAGACTAATTCTGCTTAAATTACGTATTCAGACTAAATGAGGGGTAGACATTGTGCTTTTATTAAAAGTCTCAAGACAGACTTAAAAACATCTCCCGATTCTCCATATAAACAATATATATGGGCAGAATGACTTCATGGACAATGTGCAATTTGCTTTAATGTGCATTTAAATGTATTTAAATTCTAGTAAAGTAAAATACGAGGTCAGTAAAGACTGATCAAAAATAGGACATTTGCCTGTACATTTTTGTATTTCTTTTGCAAAAGGACAGAGACAAAGCAAATTCGATTTTTCTTGATAATGTCTTGATAATAGTCTTGCTTGTAAGTTTATTTTTTGTTGTCAAGAATTGATGTTTATCCATATTATAGTTTATTTTTTCCTTACATGGTTTTTGAGTGGAACAACACATTAAAGCTTTTAGTTTTGGAGCAAACTGTTGGTTTGTCATTTCTATCCACACTAGGTTTGTCTTGTTATGGTGCTATACTGTAAACTACCATTACAGGGTGCGCTTGACTTTCCAATCCTTATTATTCTCACTACAAAACTGTGAAGATTTACATCTGAACTCACCAATTACAGCCGCAAAAACAATTTCATATTTTTGACATTTATTTCTTTTTACACTTCCACGAAGACAACCGATATCAAAACAACAAAAGTAAGTATATTAATATTTAATCCACCTCAGCACCAAAAATGTAACACACATTTATTTACAGACACATTTATTTTAGCTACAGCATTTGTCTTATACTTTATAAGGCCAGTAAATTGTAGTCATGCACAACAACAGTCTTGTTGCAAACAGCTTGTATGATATGTTTAAATGTTCTTTTAATGCTATAAAATTGTTATTATCCTTCATAAACAATAATGCCCATTTTCTTATAAACACTTATAAACATCACTAACATGGTGTTTTCCATGTATACGTCTACCAGCATTATACACAATATTTTGTACAAACTTTGTCCATCTTAAGTTGTTAAATGACCAAGCAAGTAGTTTGGTTAGAGTAAACAAGCTAAGGTTGCGACTTGCAATGTTACATGAAGCGATTTCAAACCCTGTAATACACGTAGATTTGTAAAACATTGTTATGGTAAGAAATACATCTGCCATTGCATTCCCTTTAAAACCATCAAGTGAAGCTACATTTTGCATTGGTTACCAAAGAACTACACAAAAAGGTTGCATAGATGAACAACAGCACAGAGTAAAAACGAAACGACAATAACACATTCACTACAGTAGATCACGAGGGACAGGTTGCTTACTGTAACTTATTATAAAGGATCGGAATACACAATTTCTTCTTCATTCAAGTTTCTTTTATCCTACAACAAAACAAATGCACAACCAAAACACACAAAATACCCCTTAGGGACATATACAGCAGTAGGTAGTATCTATATTATAATGTGCGAACAACGTACACTTCCATTTGCGATTACACAGATTCCCAAGTTATTGTTATTGCAGTTTAGTCAATACATCGAGGATTAAAGTTATTTTTGTCTATTGTTTATTTTAAACATAAGGCTTCAGGCTTCTGTGACCCTGTTTCTCGATCCAGTGTTGAAAAGCATTTGCACAACCTTTATATAACTGAGCAGCAGGACAGAAGTCGCTTTATGTGTTTTGGCCGTATATTTACGCTTATCTATTCATTTATTTCGTGTTTTATGGTCAACAGGGACTATAGCTCCTATAGTTTAAAGCGGCAGTGCGTAAGCTTTTGTGCAGAACAGCTTGTGGCAACATAGACACACATCTCTGTATGAGGCACAAAGCTGCGTTCAATAGTCACTCACATTAGACTCCTGCTTCTTTAAGGACCTAATGTCTCTTGTTATGCTTTGCCCGCTTTCATATAGATCGGAATGGTTCCGCGCTGAGTCAGTCCCTCGAACCGTTTGTAGGTGTAGTTCAGGAAAACCCAGTCCTTGGATTTGAAGTCGGGTTCTGTTACATTTGTCACTAAACAAAGATTTCAGATGGTCAGGCTAAACCACAACTGCATGTGAAAACACATACATACATATTTATATGTGGAGTGACACAATTAATGACGTAACTTACAAAACCTGTTAAATCATAATTTTTATCGTCTATTAATGAAGAAAATGATGTAATAGATGCACATTTAAAATCTGGCTGAATATTTATCGCATTTTAGATCCAACTTGAATGTACACATACATGAATGTACATATA
>JBAJNP010013913.1:0-11563 GCA_036877545.1 Yasuhikotakia modesta | reverse complement strand
GTAACAGTAAACATTACCTATAAACAAATTTTATAAATACTTTTACAAATGTACTGCCAATTACCTTCATTTTTCCCCATGTCAAATTCTTTTATCTTTTATCTGCTTGCTACCAACATACTGTAAACTAAACAGCCCTCTCTCCATCCTCTAGTCCTACAGTACACAACACGGTACACAACACACAATGCAATTACTGTCTAATGGCTAAAATCAAGCAACAGCACATTTTTAAAACATCCTCTTTCACTCAAAAACACGTAACATTGAAGGGTTGCTAACATCTTTTATGTTGACTTGAACTTTTAGACGGTTCATAATATATTACGTGTTAAAAAAACACGATTAATCACTAAACTACAGGATGTTCTTCATAAATTATAAACTTCTCATCTTCTACAAATGACCCCGATGCCCATCTCTGATTCTCTGATATCCGAAACTTCAAAGCAAATGCAGATGATTAAAGTTCTGTTAATAAAACTGTGATTTCAACAAAGACACACGGACACTGTGTTCAGTTAGAGTAAACACACTCCGGGTTCTCAGGGTTACCGTGGAGACCGCATCGTCTCCGGCCAGGGCGCCCACGGATCAAGACGCAACCTTGGGATTCTCACATTTGCATAAATTTCCAATTACATTTTATAGTTTCAACAAACCTGGCTAATCACTCGTCTCAATCCATTTAATTACAGCTCAGCGATGGCTGGCTAATGTCATTAAACGCAAAAGCTTATTGTTCCTTATCGCGCCGTATTAAGGAAATTACACTGGAGTCATTTTTCACCAGGATATGTGTTGACAACATGTAATTCACCTCTTAAAACACAGAGTCTCCTTTAAAGAACCATAGCTCAGGCTGAATGAGAAATCCTGTCTGTATTTACTCACCTTTATGAGCCGTATCTTGTTATTTTACTTATTTTTCACTTATGTTGACTTGTGTTTCTGCAGCTCAACTGGTAATTGCGTCAGCAGCAGAAAGGTTGTGGGTTCGATTTCTGGAGACAGATCAAAGTTTAACTAAAATGCTGTGTAAGTTGCTTTGGATAAAAGCGTCTGCCAAATTCATTAATGCTAATGACTTATTTTGACAACACACAAATCAAAGGCCTTAGAACATAGAATAAAAGATAGAAAATAGCGCACAAATCATATGGACTGTTCTTATATTATCCTGACAGTCGTGGTCACTGTCATTGTCTAAAACATTCAGGTTGGTAACAACATGAAGGTGAGTAAATAACAGAATGTTCATGTTTTGGACAAACTCTTTCTGAAGGCTCCACTCATTTACAGAAGCAGCGTTTGCTGAGGACCGCACATGAAATAACCAAAATCAAGAGAGAGGAATACCAGAGCCAGGAGGCTCGGGGTGACATTGTTATTTTGCATAATTGCAATAAAATATATGTATCGCTCTGCCTGATTGAATTGCATCTAACTCAGCGGCAGCAGGCGCGAACAGTGTTGTCATCCGTCAAGCAGCGAGTTCCCTCTTTTCTTTCATTTTATTGAGCTTCTCGCACGACTCCAAACTTGCATGATGAAAATAATTACAGGTTGTGTTACCTGTGGGCTAAACCTCAGTGTGCGCCCATCGTACCCTGCCTGTCATTCAATCAACATTAAGTTAGCAGCATCGCGAGCGCTCAATCTTACTCATCACTGTCTATCTTACAGCAGTCAATCTCCTCCACACACACACAGACACACACACTCAACAAAGACACGGCTTTCATCATAACTCTCCCTGGAGGAAAAAGATAAAGGCGGAATTGTTGGACAACAAAGACGGGGGACCAAAGACAACACAACAAAATGAACGTTGACCCAAAGGTGACGCCCAGGAAAACGTATTGCCTGTCGTGGGTACAGTAGTAAATAAGCAGAAGAAAAGCAGAGGAATAACACGGAAGCTAAGCTATTGAGTTTCTGTAAAAACAAGCCCTCGCGAGTCGTGCACATGCACAGCTTCTGAAATTATTTAACAGAACACACAAACAATCAATAAGTGAATCAATAAAATACCTGCATATTTGTGTATATAAGCTCACAAGCAATTTCCAACATATTCCATTAATATTCCACACAAACATCAAGGTACTCAAACGTTCTCACGATAGCATGCAGTAAAACTTGTTCTCTTATTCGTATGCAAACAACAAACAATCAGATTTCGTGGCTCAACTACTCAATTCACATACTAGATAAAATCAACACCACTGCACCAAAGACGGTGATAATCAAAATTTTTATCTGCTCCTCTAAAAATTCCCCCACAATCCTTTGAGGTCTTGCATCAAAACGCGAGTCCCACGACTCAAGTCTGTCAAACCGGTGGTCACATCACCCAAAGATGACAGCTCTTCCCTGCGGAAAGGAAAACGATACAGAGCTACATTAACAGTAAAAAATGTATAAGACAAAAAAAAGCTTCAACTTCTCCGTTTTTTGCTAGAATGCTTCTTCAACACAACCTGAGGCACCAGACCGCCAGTTCTGGCTGCAGAGTCGCCACAGGCATCTGGGCTTTCAGTGGTGCCTGCCAGCTTTCAAACTCTGCCAGACTGAAATCGAAAATGTCAGCCGTGGAGTCGTCACGCAATTTCCAGCCATCTCGCTGTCCTATTTATCCCTGTATTACGAAATTGAATCAAATATGAGCTTTGATGAATAACTGCTAGAAAGCCATTGAGGAACCACCGAAAGGGCGCCTGGAAAAAGAGGGATGAGAGAGAGACAGGAAGTAGAAATGTTGGCTTTTTGCACAAGACGAGAGCCGATTCGCTGCTGCTCCTCCTGGCTGCCATTTTGCACGAGTGCATTAGTCCATTCCTCAAAAGCGCCGATCCGCTCGCAGAGGAGCAGCTGCAGCGATTCGGTCCCGCGTCTCCTGGGGAGGGTTCTTATTCTCAATTAAGCCCTTTGCTGATACAGAAGAGGCCCAGATATTGAGCTCTCCATCTATCACGGTTCCACTGAGAAGCATCGTGGCTGGCAGCACAGCTCTGGTCCCCAGTGTGTGTACAGCTGGATAAACCACAGATCCACTCCAGCCAAATTTAACATCACAGACACACTCGGCCTTCTGTGGGACTCTGCCACGTGTTTTTGAGTTAATTATATAAATGATACAACTGATAGTTCCGGTCTCCAATTGTGATGGTCAATACGTAGCTCCCAGCTGAAAGGAAATTGGTTCTTTAAAAGTTCTTTCAAAGTTGTCTAAAAATGTTATTGCAGTAACATTAGTACAATGTTTTATTATATATCAAAAACAATATCATTTAATAAACTTACAAATTAAAAAAATTAATAATGTTCCCAGCATGAACCAAGCAACGCTAATGCAACGTCTAAAAACCTGTACGTTTTAAACGCTCCTTTAACATTCAAACTAACATTGACCTTTTTCTGCTTATTGGAAACATTACAGAAACATTACAGCAGCCTACAATTGTTAGCTGGGCTTCGGCCATGATAACCTGTAAAATGTAGCATATCTGCCAACACGTGCTAAAGTGACAAACGATAAACGTTCTTCTGTGTAAATCTGAGCTATAATGACACTGCATTTCATCATTTCACTGATATACTAATGGAGGTCTTAAATATTTACTCGGGGAGGCGAGTTACAGTGAGTCAAACTGGAAACTTTAAAAGCTGAATGGCCTGTAGCGGGTTAGTTAAAGATTCTAAATGATTTGTAAAAGACTTCAAACATAAAACTCACTCTGCCACTGAAATAGTTCCTTAAGACTCAAAAGGGGCTCATTATAATCTGTGGAATCCCACCAAGACAGAGATGTTATAATGAGGTCATTTAGAAAAGCACACAGCGACAGGACTAATATGCAAAGGCAAAAAAGGCCAATGGATTCCAGAGGCTTATTTGACTTGGATCAAAGACGATGTCATTTTATTCAAGTAAATACTTTAAATCATAACACGAGATTATTCTTTTTCTTTAATATTTACCTTAAATAATGAGAATATTTACTTAGTTATTAGCTTGACCGCCATTTTGTATGTGCAATGCATCATGGGAAACGTCGTATCTGTTTAGCATTCTGAGCGGTGCGCTTGTAATGAAGCAACAGACACTCAGTGCTTAAAATTCAGCCCAGCCTTCTGAGTCACAAGCACCAGCAATGTGACGGTTCACCAACGCTCTCATGAACGTGTTAATGATGGCACCAGGGAGGGGGCCACACATTTTGGCTATTAGGGTGCAACCCTCTCTCTAAGACAACACTACAGGAAGTGTGACAATCACAATGACTGCTAAAGTTTTTTAAAGAGTTGTTGATAAGTTTTCACAGTGCAGCCGGTTAAGGGTCATCTCACGCAAGGCAAATTATATTTGATGCCTTTAGCAGTTAGCCAAAGTCATCCTAAAGACCACCTAAGACAAATAAGGACACACTTTAAGCCCCACCCCCCCACACGCCTCATTTCCTGTTCCTGTGCATTTAACAAGCCAGCTAACAATTCTAGGCCATAAAATGTTTCCATTATGTAACAAAAACAATTAAAAATGTTTCTAAAACACTCCACAAACTTAAAATAACATTACATAATGTAAATAAAGTTCTACTAATGTTACTGTAAGTATTTTGATAACTTTGAGAGAACTTGAAAAGCACGTTAGCCAGCGTTCTGAGAACATTCCCTGTAGCTGTTAGCCTGCTTAAGACAAAAAGTCTAAACATTATATGCCAATCTCAATCCCCTCGTGAGTACCCCCCGCATTTAAAACAGCGCAAGCTGCTTTGATCTGGAGAATTAGCCGGAATGGACTCGTCCTAAAATAATCTGGCAATATGTTAAAAAAACGTGACACCAGAAAGCTGTGATTTATACTTTTCGTCCATTATGAGAAGTGCAGCGTTTGATATCCTTCATTTCACGTGGGAAGCCTCAGTGGTTTCGAGTAAATACTTCAAATACAGCGACAGCTGTGCCAGCGCTCTCACACTCAGGCCAATTACCGCCTGTCACTATGGTAACCCTGCTAGCACCTCGCTAGCGCGTGACAGTTCCGGAAGAGGGCTTAGCCACAGATGAAAGAGCCCAGGCACTCCACAGTTACCGCGGCCAGCCGGGCCCGAGCCCGCCGTGAGCGGCGCTGTTTAAAATCAGAGACAATGGAGCCAAACGCTTTGGAGATCAAAGCCGCAATACACCTCCGGATTAAGTTTAATTCGCTCATAATAGAAGGAGCTCTTTGCTCTCGGCGCGTGTGCCGGGGAGCCACGGATCTGTTCTGATTTACAACATTAATGGCATTAAGCCCAGCCTCCGTATCAGACGCTCCATTTTCAGCATTTTTACAGGAAAGCGTCGCGGGTTTGTAACGTTACGCTCCGCACCGCCGTATCTGATTACACAGTAACTTTTAACGCAAAGGTGAACTGAGAAATTATACAGCCTTGTGTACTGAGAAATCTGATTGGTTGAAAATTCCTCCTATCTGTACATTACACATTGAATACCTTCTGATTGGCTGAAACTCAGGGCAGACAAATTCTTCCTTGGAAACTGGTACGGACATGAAAAACATGAAAATGACAAAAAACGTTACAACAAAGTTACCAACTTTATGTGGATATTGTGATTAATAAATAAAACTTACTGAAGTTATTTAATAATTACACAGCAGAATCAATACACTATTTGGCTATTTAAAAAAAAGTCATTATATTTTGCTTAAAAATATGACGTTTTTTTACACCAATACCAGAAGTGTTAATTTTAACACCAGTTTTGATGTAGTTTTCAGTTTTGATGTAGATCATCGTCCAATGAAAAAAGAGCATTGTGTTTGTGCTCTGAATGGCCGTGACTCTCACCTGTCTGTTCGCTTTTAAAATGAGACATAAAAGGCCTGCCTCTCTTTCCCTAAACCTTTCTGCCTTTCTTTTCAAGCTGGCTGCATTTGAAATATAATTGAAACTTAATCTCCACTGAGCTGAAGTCTAAACTCACTCTGAGGGGACAGAGAAAACAGGAAGTGGACTAATCCCCTTCCTCTCCAGTCAAAGGTCAAGAAGCTCTCTAATATGCAGGATGCCGCCTCGTCCCTCGGAGCACGTCGAGCGACGGCTGAAAGCACTCGATTTATTCCTCTGAACTCGCTCTCCGTAGCTCCCAGAGACCACGCGGGTCTCTACTGCCATGCCCGATTTACCCCCCTGCTAAATAAGTACCTGTGCCCCACAGCTATCATTAGAAGGAGACGTATTTCCCCAACAAACTGCTGTTGACGTGGGAGGTGGAGGGTGCGAGCGCACAGCCAGCGTGATTTACCTCATATGCTGGCGGGTGTAAACCTTGCCCCCAAAGCGAGCGGAGAGGTGGAGAGAGACGACTGCAGGCTGAATGGACCTGACAGAAGCGCTTTATAAAAAAACATGCCTGCCAAATCAAACATATTGACTTTGCTCAAGGGTCCAATAAATTTAACCAGGGTTTGATTTTTCTTTCTCCCTTGCCTGACGGAGACCACGAGAAAACTCTCTGGGGAAGCGTTTTATACTGTAGGTCCTTATTCCAGAATATTCCACAGGCACAACAAACCAATGCTAGGAACCTAAACCATAATACCTCTGTCCCTGTTGTGTACCTGACAGGCTGAGTTTGACTGACATGTGCATAAAGCAACTAAACAATGAAGTAATTTGTGGAGATTAACTGAGCATTCATGGCTTTCCCAGACTGTAAGCAGCCAGGCTGTGGTGGACAGCAATTAGCAGCAAGCGATCGCTAATCCTCCGCCGCGCGCCGTGTTGGCGTCTGGATGGATTGTGCTGTGGATCTGGGTGCTGTAAGATGAGAAAAATAAAATGTGAAAACGTGATTCTATAAAGGTAAATTCTTTTTTCCCCAAGTGATAAAACTGCAAAAGTGAAACTGAAAATGAGAAAGAGACTCGTGTCAGTGCAATTAAAAGTTACCACACGTTTGAGGTACAGAATGTGCTATGAGGAACTTTCAAACGCCTTTCCAAATGTTTTTACACTGATTTCTCTTGCCACTTACAAATATTCGCATCCGCTGGCTGAGGTAAATGCGATTTTCTTTGCTGTATTAATTAGCAGTGACCTTTGCTGAGCGCAGCCAATGTAAACACAACAGTTTAACGGTTTGTTGAGATTTACGCAACAACAGGACTCTCAGCCTCCAAAACGGGGCCACACACCCCTTTCTGCCCTCCCATGGGTCCTGATCTTCTTTCTGCCTGTCGGGCCTGGCCCAGATGGCACAGACTGGGGGGCCCTCACAGGACCCAGAAGAGTCACTGAGCTGTGCCCTCTGGCTGTTTATATGACCCCCAGATGCACGGCCCTCTGCTAGCCCAGCAGAGATGGAGAGAAAAGACACTCCATCAGGAGGCATGAAGAGAGTGATACCAGCATGGCACTAGTGTAACCTTCTCTCCAACAGATGGTGTCATGATTAGAACAGGGTCTTCTCACCTCAGGGACCCTCTGCTGGGTATTGTGCCTGTGGGCTACTCCGGGGGCTGGCAAACTCTCCGCCCACCACCATTGATGCTGAGAGCCAGCCAATCAGAAAGAGGCGCCCGACATGCTGGCACAGAGGGGTGCCCACCCAGGACTGCGCAAAGAGCACGGGCAGAGCTTGTAAACACAAATGAGCAAATGTGTGGAAAAGTCAACCGCTGGAAATGCGACGACAGCGCAACAGCCCCGGGGGCCGGAGGCATGCGAGTGTGCGTGCATGTTTCTGAGCTGAGGACGTGTGGAGGGGGGCGGTAAACGAATGGCGGTTGGCCACCGCAGCAGAAACATGTGACATGAATGCGGTATGGGCCTTGTTAGGAACATAGGGGCAACATCTCACACTCTTCATCCAAGCTCAAAGGATTTAATAGACTAGAAGCCTGGCTGAGTTTTAATTAGCCTCATGAACAATGTGAGATTATGCACCCGGCCGTCCAGGGATTTCTGATAATAAAATAGAGATGATTGAAAAATAAATAAAGGCCTTAAAACTTTGAAACAGTTTGTACCGGCAGTCTGCCAAACCACACAAGCCTGCACTCGTTCTCTCTCCCCTCAGCCCCTCGCTCGCCTGTTCCTCCTTTCCTCTCTCTCCCCAACATCCCACACTAAAATCCAATTACTCAACGCTAACTCTTATGAATGCTCCACAACGTTCTGATGAATAAATTATAAGCGGGGAGGCAGCAAAATAGCACCTGAAAGATAAATATAAGAGTTTAATGATTCATTCCAACTTACGGCGCCTTGGAGGACTTTCTGATAGTTGTTCAATTCATTTACAATAGTTTACTATTTAAGGAACTCTCATCTAGCAAAGGCCCAAAAATAACGTTTTACCACAACTAGCAATGGCAGATGAACTCAGAGCTCCATTATAATATTTCTCACCTGCTATTAGATGCGGCTCTGCATTATATGAGATATACCTCTGGCACGCTAACAATGAATTTATGTAAGCGTCTTGTTGTATTTGAGACACGGACGGTCACAATACGAGTCCCTGTCACTCAAACTGCACCTGTGAGGTAAACAATGACATCCTCGTTTTGTTTTATTTTTGCATTGGCAGTTTCATATGGGCCATAAATGTGAAACGTTGCCCAGCTGTCTTATATAAGTTGCATTATATAAACATGAATTATAATTACATAACAAATTTTCTTAATGCCAAAAACAGTTTGTACTTATATTAAAAACGTTTTGCTCCGTCATGTTAAGTGACTTTTGACCTGTGAATCACAAAGTCAGTTTTAACTACAATTTTCATACTTTTCCCGGTACGGATGTCAACACTTAATAATTTCTCCACATGATCTATTAAAAAACCAACCATTTAAAAATGTTCATTTTTGGGTAAACTATCGCTTTAATTTTGAACCGTGTGCGTAGCTGCTCATTTTATCAAAGACTTTAAAAGCCCATCAAAGCAGCTCAAATTAATAGACAAAAACAGCAGGAAATGTCAAGAAACTGGGAAGAAACAAGGGCACACAAGGGTACGACTCGCCTCAGGGGGAGAACGTCTGTTCATTCATAAAAACATCTTAAAACGCTTCAGCCCACAGGATGGATGTATCTACAGGTCCATCGGTGGATGTGACAGTCCCAGGTGGCTCTTATTCACCCTCTCCTCTTCTAAACAACAAACTCTAAACAGGTTCAGAGTAGGACAAGCCTTCACCACGGCTGACAGTTCAGGCAGGGACAGTGAGGAACATCTTGCTCCTCGCCTGATATTTAAACCGGCGCTTGAGCTGCGCACCAAGACACGTCGCAACCGGCCAAAATCTCCATGTATTCACTTAGCTTAAAACCTCGCGCAGAGCCTTCAGGGAAATGAAAAGAAAAACGAATCCAGCTGCATCTTCAAAAGGTCTTTCTTTTCCCCGATTCATATTTTATCGTCACGCTGTGAAAGGAAGTTCAGCCCCTTTCTGATGCTCTGCCTGGACCTAGCCTGCGGAAAAAACACAACTGCTCAGCCGCCAAACATGTGGAGCGGGGAAACACAAAAAGCAGGAATACAAAAAGCTTCTCTTTAATATCAAAGGACAAAGCTAAGCAGATTTTTATCAAGTCAGAGCAACAGAAAAATCACTTTTAATCTCGGCTGCTTTCGGAGCGTCGGACGCGAATATAGCGTGATTGATGCGCGCGGCTAACGCTACGAGAATTTCAAATGCAAGACAAATCATCCATATTGGTGGTGACTGTTAAAAGACTCAGATCAGATGGTCAGTCAGTTCTTGTAAAATATCGCAGAAGCTGCAGACAACTTGTGATGATCAAAGGCATCTGTGAGACATATCTGACAAATAATACATCAATAGTTTCACAGACAGCATAAAATTTGGATTTCCACTATATCACAGCATTTGAGGTCCAGTAACATCATGCTATCTGACAGAGCTGAACGCTGTAAAACACAGTGTTTATTAGCGCTCCTTGCCTCTTTTGGACCAGGAAGTAACCACCTGACAACCACCAACACCTTAGTAACTCCCTAGCAACCACATAGCATCACCCTGGCAACCTGGGAAGTTGTCATGAAGCTCTAGCAGTAGATTGGTTGAGCTTTTATATATTTTTCTGGTATGAATATATGATAATAATATAATGCACCTCTCTCTTTCTCTCTCATGCAAATCCCACTAAACCTTAAAAATGTATTTAGTTAAAAATAGGGCTAGTTTTTGCTCTGTAGTATTTTCTTGTCAATTAAGGCACAATTGAGACACTTTTAATGAATCACTAAATAGAAAAATGGGGATCAATTTTAAAACAATGCTCAGAATATCCTGACAGGTGTGAGGTAATGAGAATCAAGGGGGGAATTATCAAAAAATGCAACAATGCAAAAACATAAAAGCCATATAAACAGGCTTTTTTATGCATATATATGCAAAAATAATTTCCCCACATCGTGTTTGGGGTGAAATGGATTTGTGAGATTCACAAAAACACATTAACGGACAAACTTGCACTCTTTTTTTTTACCGTCCCCGCCACAAACTCGATAAATAAAACCTGTTTAGTTTCCGTTTCCCCACCGCCGTGTAAATGCACGCGAGCTACATCAATGCATTTCTATTAGCATTTTTAAAGTGAATTAGCACTCAGCAAATTGCTGTGACCCTCAATAGAAATTAAATTGCTTCAGTCTATCAGTCCATCAGTGTGATTACATTTGGTGGCTGAGGAATTTTCTCAGCTTTAAACACAATTATGGTATTGTTTGTCAGCTTAATGTCTGTGAAATGGCCAAAATGCAGATGGCAGAGTATTGCATCTTAAAGGTCATTGAACATTCTGCAAGACAGGAATAAACAAGCAACACAACTGAAACCTTGAGGTTTATGCAATTAAAATGCGTTAACTCATTTTACTAGAGCCATTTTTAATGCAATCAGTAAATCAAACGGCGCTAATGGCGAGTACATAAACGTACTTACTGTCTTATTGACTCTAACTGCCGCGCATTAGCGCAAATGCTAGGCGTTGGGAACCGTTAAACGACACTTAGCGTTTTAATCGAGATATTCGTTTGAACCCGTTTCCGCACTTAAGCTTCCGATCCCAGAAGGCCTGAGATTTCTCAGCTACTGTACGTGAAAAGAACTCACACAGAACCCATCCAGTGTTCCGGTCCTGCTCTCTGCGCTCTCTGCTTTTCAGAGGCCAACCGCCTCTTTCCCATCTTATACAATTTGTCCATTTTCCCTGTCGTTCATCAACCTTTTCTTTGCTCTTTAGTCGGTTCCAGTAATGGCTCTGAACAAGAGCTACTTGAAACTGTGCCAGATTCAAAAGTGAGACAGAAAGAGAGAGCGAAAGAGGGAGAGAGAGAAAGAGGGAGAAAAAAAGAGAGGAGAGAGAGAGGCAGAGGGAGGGGTGGAGAGAAAGAGAGAGAGGAAGGAAGGCAGGAAGGAAGGGAGTGGAGAGAATGAGAGAGAGGGAGTTTGTGAGAGAGAGTGTGTGCGTGAGAGAGAGAGAAAGAGAGAGAGTATGTGTGTGTGAGTGAGTGAGAG
>JBAJNP010013912.1:0-11564 GCA_036877545.1 Yasuhikotakia modesta | reverse complement strand
TGGTATTTTCTGTAAACCTAGAAATGTGTCGCTGATGTTTGAGGACTATTTATGCACTTTTGATTGGTTGTGTTTGGCAGATATGAGCAGAGTGAGTGGGGATGGAAGGAGAGGGAGAAACGGGATGAGATGAAGGACGAGAGAGCCTGGTATCTTCTGGCCCGTGACGCTGACTCCACCCCTGTCGCTTTTTCCCACTTCCGGTTTGACGTGGAGTGTGGAGACGAGGTTTTATATTGGTGAGTTGCTGATTATTTCTATGTGTTTCCGTTCTATTAAAGTTAAAAGCTTGAATCCGGTACAAATTTAGGGAGGTCTGTGTGTCATCATTGGTTTTTGAGTAATAAAACACGCATCTGACTCTAATGATGTGTTTTAGTTATGAAGTTCAGTTGGAGAGTAAGGTGAGACGGAAAGGCCTGGGAAAATTTCTCATCCAGACTCTCCAGCTCATCGCCAACAGGTACCGACCCAATTCTGCTGCTGGTGTTCATGCCGTGTGCAGAACTTGAGCTGAGAATCATGAGCGTTTCTGTCTTTTTTTCAGCACACAAATGAAAAAGGTCATGCTGACAGTATTTAAACACAATCACGGGGCTTATCAGTTCTTCAGAGAGGCTTTACAGTAAGTTCCTGTCCTTCTTGAATAATATAATTATAACACCCATCTCTTGAGTTTATATTTACTGACACCACCGCACTTCCTGTTTCACCTCTTAGTCACCGTGAATTGACATGTATTTAAATACATCCACACCAATCATATGTCAAGTTTATATACAGGCTTCCATGATTTACCAAACACTGGGTGATGCCTGTTACCATAGCAGCAGTTCCTAAGGAAGAACGGCTGTGTTTGTGATGTCACCGGAATGTTGGTTCGTTTGTTTTGCAGGTTTGAGATTGACGAAACTTCGCCCAGCATGTCGGGTTGCTGTGGAGACGACTGCTCCTATGAGATTCTGAGCCGAAGAACAAAATACGGCGAGGCCTCGGGGCACGCGCACGGAGGCGGCCACTGCGGCGGCTGCTGCCACTGAGGATATTTACCAGCGTTGTATAAGAGCTTCCTCATCCTCGTTCCTCACCCACCTCCAGCGCCCGCAGTCCCACCCTATAATGTCTTTCCTCACCATAATCATCAATGAAGACCCTCTGTGCTTGCTCTTGGTTTTAACTTAAGCTCCTTTACTGTTTCACATAGGTGTAGTGTTCTGCTTTTAGTCTCATTAAAGACACGGTTGACCCAAAAATTTGCCATCATTCATTCGCCCTCGTGTCATTACAAACCTGTATGAATTTTGTTCCTCTGTGGAACAAAAAAGAAGATATTTTGAGAAATGTCTCAGTGGTTTGGTGTTCAAACAATAGAGGTCAACAGGTGCTGGTGTTGTTTGGTTACCAACACACTTAATTTTTATATTGTATGTTCCTAAAAAGCAGAAAAACATACAGATTAAGGATCGACGTGAGAGTGTGTGAATGATGCTCAAAAAGTTTTTGAGATGAACTGTGTCTTTAGATTTAAATGGCCACTGTGAGACAGATGCGACTTTCTCACCTCAGGTATCATCATGGTGAGGCTCAACCGTGTGTCTCTGCAGTCTGTCCATATATAAAAAAAACATCTTTAAGCTGTACAGTTTGTTTTTTTCCACAGCTATTTTACGGCCATAGTGTGTGAACGCAACTGATGGTCGCAGTGGTCAAGCCGCCAATTCACTCAGTACCACTTCAGGGTAAATGTATTTTAACAAAAGCTAAAGTTTGCTAAGATATCTTCACTTCAAAAATCTGAAACCATTGATCTGTACTGTTTATAATGAGTAATCACTGAAACTAGACTGTCTCGGGTCATTGAGCTTAAACTTACATCAGTATGTTTTATAACAGCTGTTTTAGGCTATTGACAGATGAGGGTTTTGTTGTTTAAAAGGTTGCAAGTTAGTTATGGACCTTTAGGGTAGAATTATGCTTTCATTTTACTTTTTTAGTGTAACATTTTTATCATGTCATCACTGTATATTTCCATTTTCCTTCACTGTATATAATCTGTTTGCCATGTACATTTTATTTGCCTTCACAAAGTCTTTGGAAGAATTATACGCAGGTCTTTAAAAGTGACAGAGAGAGAGAGTTTGTCTTGTGCTCTCACTGAACAGACATCATTTGCTTTGTCGTGTGTTTGGTTTGTATGCAACAATAAAGAAATCATGTTTGACTTATTGAGGTTTGTTCATGTTTAACGGTGATTTTAACATGTTTCAGTAAAACTGGAACCACAGCTTTAGCTTCTCTGCTGCCATTTCTGATAAAATTGCAGGTTATTTGTATGTTTTGTTAGTTATATGTTTTTGTTAGTTATGTTGAAGTCAAATGAAGCTAAACTGACATTAGTTTGTGGACTTGACAGCTAAAATGTTCAATGTACCTTTAGGAATCAGAGAAAAAATGAGACGTGTTTTATTATGTATTTGCTCAATAACTGGTTTTGTTCATTTTAACCCAAAAAGGTACCAATTGCAAGTTCAAGATACTGTTTATCTTCATGGACTTCATGGTTTATCTTCGTGGAAAACCAATGTTAGATAGGAACTATAGGTAAGTTGTCTGTTTCTGACGACCATTATTTGTGTTGCACCATCAAAGCGGAAGTTGTTGGTAACCCTGTAGTTACTAGTAAAGAAAGAGAAACAGACTTACTGCAGTTAATCCACAGTCTGTATTCAAGACATCTGATGGTAAAACCACTGAAGCCATTGCGAGTATTGTGGTTATAATGGGTTGTCTCGGTAACCAGTTTCATCAGTACTGGTTTTAACATCAGCAGACCATCATGCGAGTGAGACTGAAGCTCAAGACCGTGTTTGTGTTTTACTTCATGGTGTCTTCATTGGGACTCATGTATGCGCTGATGCAGCTGGGTAAGACAATAACAATATCATTTAATACATATACAGCATGTGAAGTATCATGCATGTAAAATATCATGCATGTAAAATATCATGCATGTAAAGTATCATGCATATAAAGTATCATGCATGTAAAGTATCATGCATATAAAGTATCATGCATGTAAAGTATCATGCATGTGAAGTATCATGCATATAAAGTATCATGCATGTAAAATATCATGCATGTAAAGTATCATGCATGTAAAATATCATGCATGTGAAGTATCATGCATGTAAAGTATGAAGGTGTGTGTTATGATAATAACTCTGTCTGCAGGTCAGCGCTGTGACTGTAAAGGCCATGATCTGTCCAAAGACCAGCAGATCCTTCAGCTGAGAGGAGATCTGAAGAAACTACAGACACACATCAAAACATCAGAGCTGTCCAAAATGTGGAGGACGGATGTGCCTACAATTTATGTGATAACGCCGACATATGCGAGGTGTGTAGTCATGCATGCAATGCAAAGCTTTCATGTTAGCAAGATTTACGTAGGCTGAGATGTTAGGATGTTGGTGAGTTTAAGTCGAATGAGGGAGTCAATGGGATGGAATTAAACTCAACACAACACGATGTCTTTCTGCTGCAGGAAGATCAAAGTTAATGTAAGAAAGTAAAACAGGCTTGTTAAACGAATACGTTTGGAACTGAAACGGAAATGAGGTGAATAATAAAGGGATGTTTGATAACTCGTCTCTCTCACTCCTCTCGTCTCCTCAGGCTGGTACAGAAGGCCGAATTAACTCGTCTGTCCCACACGCTCCTCCATGTTCCTCAGCTGCACTGGGTGGTTGTTGAAGACTCTCTCCAGCCGACTCCACTCGTCACAGACTTCCTGTCTGCGTCGGGCCTGATGTACACACACTTACACAAGCTGACCCCCAAAGACCGGAAGCTCCAGGAGGGAGACCCCAGCTGGCTGAAGCCGCGGGGGGCGGAGCAGAGGAACGAGGGTCTCCGCTGGCTCAGAGAGATGGCGACTGCTGCCGAGGGGAAAGAGGCGGCGGCGCTCGAAAATGCTGTGGTTTACTTCGCTGATGATGACAATACTTACAGCCTGCAGCTTTTCCAAGAGGTGAAATGCACACACACACACATCCACTAACTCACTCACACACACACTCACATTCACTCACACACAGATTTAGATGCAAAACTTGATTCAAACTGTTAGTGGATCAAAACTGTGGAAGACGTAAGATTATATAACTTTCTCAACAGCCAGTTTGTATTTTTTTCTTCTTTTTTCTCATATTAAATGTCATTAAAATCACACAAAAAAATCACAAAAAGCCCTGATCAAAACAGTGTCTGCTAAAGAAATATGATAAACTATTTGCTGCCTGGTGTTTTGGCCAGGAGATATTTGATGAGAACCAAATGTTGTATGTTGTAATTATTATAGAAGTGTGTTTTTGAGGGGTGTTTTTGTCAAACTTTCCTCCATCTCACTCTGTCAGATGCGAGACACGCAGCGGGTCTCTGTCTGGCCTGTGGGTCTGGTGGGTGGGATGAAGTTTGAGGGTCCCGTGGTGGAGAATGGGAGGGTCGTGCGCTACCACACCGGCTGGCGTCCCAATCGCCCCTTCCCTATAGACATGGCAGGTTTCGCGGTGTCCCTGAGGCTGATTCTGGCCAATCCGGAGGCTTGTTTTGACGGCGATGCTCAGATGGGCTTCCTGGAGAGCAGCTTTCTCCAGAATCTTGTTACTATGGAGGAACTTGAACCCAAAGCAAACCTCTGTACCAAGGTAAGTCCTGCTGTCTGCCAATTGTCAGATACGGAGCGTGTTACAGTTATACAAAAACAAAAACTCTCGCAATGTAATCTTAAAACGTTACAGAAACAGTTAACCCCCAAATTATAACTTTCCATCATTAATTTCTCAGTCTCATGTCATTCCAAATCTCTGTAACTTTTTTTTGTGAAACACAAAAGAAGATATTTTAAGAAATGTCTCGGTGGTTTTGTGTCCATACAGTGGAAGTCAGTGGGTGCCACTGTTGTTTGGTTAACAACATACTTCAAATGATCTTCCTATGTGTTTCTCAGAAACAAAACAAATAATACAGATTTGGAATGACACGAGTGTGAGTAAACGATGGAAAAATTGTAACTATCCCATTAATATAACCTTTGTTACTGTCATGCAGGAACACGAATGATTTCATCGACTAATGATGCATTAGGCCTGCAAGTCATGCGATATGAATTGCGTTAGAAGATTGAGCTTAAAGCTTGTTGTTACTGGATCATTTTCCTCAGGTTCTGGTGTGGCACACCCGGACAGAGAAGCCAAAGATGAAGCGGGAAGAAGCCCTGCAGAAACAAGGAATGGGCTCAGATCCTGGTGTGGAGGTGTGAGCCACACCTCCTCAGAACTTTCCTGGACCTCCACAAGACGTACATGTTCACACACGCTAACTGTGCCAAACACAGTCCCAGAATTCATGAACACTAAAGAGTCTCTAGCAGTGAACCGATTCCGGCACTTTAGACTGGGGTATAAAAGTATTAGGATTAAAAGTGATGTGATTAAATCCATGCAGACAAAAGGTCCTCAAACGGTTTCATTGTATCCCACAGACGAAGCTCATCGTCTGTTTACTTGATCTGTATTTAAAGTGAATTTTACTTCCTGTTGAAATCCTTAAGCTGAGGTTGTATTTATATCTGTAGAAACGTGTGTGTCTTTGATGTGTTAGTTTATAGATCTGAATTATGATGTATTGTGTTTGTGCAGCTGATGTGTCTGTAATATATGCTGTTCAGAGAGTTCTGTATTTGTGATGAATACATTCCGTCTGTTTTAGGATTTACTTTAGTTTGTTTTGCCTTCCGTCGCTGATAAATGGACTGGAGGACAGAGAGGTCAGATATGTGTATGTACAGAGATTTTTAACCTCTTCAGAATCTGTTTTTGTGTACGTGGCGCTGATAAGACAGAGATACAGCGTCAAGTACAGTGACTTTATGGTGTCATTTGTACTTGTGATGAAATGATGAAAATATTTTTGGAATGTAGGATCATTTTTTGAACGTCATCATTTTTGCAGGATTAACAGCAGCCTAGCAAGCTTATAACAGACATTTAGTGCTGACTTAATGTTTTACGCTTCACCAGCTTAGACTTTGGCCTGTTTAACTAAATCCAGACTCCTGGTTTTAATGTTGAGGGGTTACGACATATTATAGCGTTAACCTAACCGAGTTTAAATTCAACCATTGACAGATTTCTTTAACTAAAGCGATAGTCATTCTTCCATAATTGTTCAGTCCTAAATAATATATGTGGCGTGCAGATGTACTGATGTCTCTTCCTCCTGAACAGATTGACTCATCGTAATCTTTAAATGACGTCTTTCACCAACTACTGGTTGCTGAGATGTTGCCGTGTGAGTGGGAGCTCTAAAAACCACCATGAATGAATAATCAGACAGAACAAAACACACCTTTATCTTCATGATTCAACACCACAACAGTTCCACACACACACCTGCTGAACAGCTGGTTCTGTTTCCTCACCTGGAGGGAAAAGACCACAGGGCAACATGTCACCAATCTCTTCCTGAGACTCTTCTGAAAGCTTCACTTTTAAAGGTTCTTTACACCCAAGGCATAGAAGAACTATTTGTGGTTCCCCAGGAACTATTTAATTTTTTACCTTTTAATAGTCCAAAAGTAGTGGAAGCAGAAAGGTTCCACAGAGGGTTAAAGTTCTTTATAGAACCACACAGACTAAAATGGTTCTTCTACGGCAGGGTAAAGCACCTTTGTGTACTGCTGAAGAACAGAAGATACTTCAAACTGCTATTAAAAGTGTTTGAAGGAAACCATAGAGATCCGAAGAGAGATGCTAATATCTAGCATGTGGCGTCACACGTCCACACGCATGTTCTTAAGTAGATTATTACGCTGTAGCCAGTTAGACGCTTAAATGACACACCTAACGTTTGTAGATACACATTCCTTTCATTCTCTCTCCATCACTGTCACATGATGTATGTCGTTCCTCTTTTGCCTGATTTTACCCTGTTCCTTTATTCCATCATTTTGACAAATGAACACCGTTTAAATAAGCAGTGTGTGGTGTTTACAGTGAGAGAGGTTTAGTGTTTTCTCACCTGGTGAAAACTTGCTAAAACCGTTATGAGATCTGATCAGGTGAGTCTCTTACCTGAGTGAGTTTTTGGCAACGTTTGTGAGTTTAGTTTATGGAGGTTTGTGGTGATACTGACTGTTTCTGGGTTCCGTTCAGCTGATATTTTATGTCGGTATTTTTTGTTGCTTGCTCACCTTCTTTAGTTCATTAAATGACACAGAATACGAGAGAGAGAGTGAGTTTGCTGAAAAGCCAACAGGTTCAGACAGTGTGACGATTGTGTGTGTCAGAATAAGGCGGGTTTACCAAAAAACACAGAGAGAGAGAGAGTTAGAGGAAAACAGCCAGCAGGTAAGTCACACGATCTCTTTATCTTCTGTTTGGTTCTTTGTTCGCTGTATGTGTTTAAAGGTTCTGATGTTTACTGTAATAAAATATCTGTGTTCTGAGACTGTTCATAAAGTGTTACTGATATTAACTGAAGGTTTCTTTAAAACAACAAAATTCAGGTTTTACTGTAAACAGCTTTAAACAAGTAAGATTAAAGTGTTAAAAGAGTTCATAACTACATCCCTGTGAAGTAAAGAAACTAACACCACAAATCTGTTTAAATATTCTTATATTTTGATGTAACGCCATGTTTGCATTGTTTGCATTGAAAGGCTTTAGGCTTTTTTAAATGTGTTTAAATGTAATTTAAAGTTTATAATTCCCATTTAATTTATAAGCTCACTGCGTTCTGTGTTTTAATTTTGTAAATTATACAACAAATTCCGCAGTCTGATGCCTGATAGGAGAATAAACACGTGATGAACGCACTGAAATCTCTGCAGCGTGACACATCTGTGAGTGAGTTTAACTCATGGTCTGTCATCTGTTCTGGCACCAGTCACAGTTACAGCAGGACCAGCTGGAGTCAAAGTCACTGAGACGTTGTATCTTATCTGAGTCATAAATGCTGAGGGCAGTCAGTCAGCTTTTAGACAAACTGTCCCTTAGTAGGAACGTACTGATATGCTGTATACACACAGATTGAACTTTGAACAGTCTGGCTATGATGACGTGACTGATAAACACATTTTTGAGGGATGGAGGAGAAAGATAAACCTCAGGCCGTGTAGATTTCTTTCAACAGTAGCTTGAGGAGTTCGGCTGCTCTTGTTTTTTCTGTTTCGTTATGTAAGGAAAACTGTGGTGCAATTTTCTGCCAGATTTTTGAATACTATTAATTGTGGATATATTTATAATCTGTTTACAAGGTTTCCAACAGATGACCAGCGTCACATGTTAATGTCACTCGCTTCCTCTTTCCTTCCTCTTTAGAACGCAGGAACCGGTTAACTCCTCAAGTTCAGAGACCATGACTATCGGCAGGAGCTCCAGGAAGAACAAAGCCCCTCGTTCACCACAGTTTCTAGACAAGGCGAACGGTTTCTACGGGCGGCTAGATGAGATGAAAGGAGAAGATGTTGAGGTGCAGGTTAGGTCTGTAGAAGAGCAGATGAGAGCTTTGACTGGAGGAGAGAACCAGACAAACCAAGACACCATGATGGTCCCGGGCTGGATGGAGGAGGAGGATCATGGGACTGATTTTAACCAGGGAATAATGGATGATGATGATGGTGCCGCTTTACTGAAGAGAAAACCCAGCAGACTGAGTCGCCGCTGGAGCAGGAAAAGTTCCAGGAAGGCAAAGTTTGACAAGTCCTCCTCAGGGAAAGAGAGTTCAGAGACTGATAAGAAAGAGGTGCCGCCAGTGTCCAGAACCCTGGAGACCCCGGTTGTCAGAGAACCAGAGGCAGAACCGGCCCATTTCTCTGTAAGAGAACATGCAGATGATCAAGTTCTGATTTCAGGAAAGGAGCTGGAGGGAGCAAGAAACGAGAAAAAGACGAAAGACAAACTGAATGAAGCATCGGTGGAAGCGTTCAAGAGGAACACTCTCAAAAATTATCGCAGGGTGAGATTTAGCTGTTAAAATATGTTTTGCTATGTCTGAGTAACATTTTTAAAACCAAGCAATGTTAATACATACAATGTCTAAATAACATGTTTTAGTTACTTACTGGAACCATTAGAGGAATGTTCTTACTCTTATTACTTAAATATTTGATGTGGACCTGAGCCAGCGAGGCAATAGTTATTCTGTAACCATCTACAGATCCAGAGGGGAACAGTTTGGAGACATGTGGGGTAAAGTTCATTTTCACAGCGAGCAGAAACATGCAGCTATTAGTGCCTCCATCACTAAATAACTGTTTACTTTTACTGCAATAAACCATGTCAGTCCACTTTTTATTGCCCCATTATATTCTTAACCTCCCACCCTTCTGTTTTATTGACCCTCATCTGTATTTGTTATATTACTATCAGTTTTCTGTTTGCACTTTGTACAGTAAGGACATGTGACACAGGAATCCTTTTTGGTCTATATTTATGCAAGATGCCCTTGGCAAAGATTATAGAATTAACAAGATGCCACAGTTCTGATACTATGAATGGGGGAAACTGCAACAGTCAATAAGGCCGCTCCACCTAAGGAAGTCCCGCCTGCTAGCAGAAAGAGCCAATTAACTATCAGTGAACACAACTGTGGGAGGGGCTGAGAACAGTGTTGTGAGATACCTAAAATCATCTGGAAAAAGTTTATTAAAAATCATCACAAAAACACAGAATTTATGGTAACTGAAATAAATGGTTTCATTGTGACCTTAGCTAGCAGTTTTAGAGATATCTGTGTGACTGCTGGGCTTGAATGACTGAAACAGCTGGAGGTGTTGCAAAATGGCTGCCGAGTGCAGAGACTTCCTTAAATAGACCTTCAGAGAGGATGAGGAATTTATGCAAATAACCAAAAGACCCCTTTGCTTTCTGTCTAACAAATCTCTTCCTGATTCCAGCTGATCTGTGTTCAGTGTAAGAACATGGCTTTGTGTAACATCACACGTTTGATTTCTTCTGTAGGCTGTGGACAGAGCTTTCCGTCGAGGATGGGAGACGTTCATTACCAACCTGTACAGTGTGACCTTAACACCCATCTCCTCAACATCTGCTTCAGCTTCTCCACCAATCAGATCCAACGTGGACAGGAATTGTGCTCTAGCAGAGTCCAGATAAGAGTTCAACAGCCTGACCGCCTTTCAAAATCATCAGTAATTTCATTCACACATTTAAACACATTAACTAACAGGGAACGCTCTCAGAACATGTTCTCTAAAGGTCTTAAAGTTATCTCAAAAAGTGATCAAGAAACATTCTTGCAATAATGTTAGTAGAATGTGTTTTAACATTATATTTAATACATATCAAAAACATTATCCTTAAGTTGTTAGTGGAACATTTTACAATCTAATTTAAATAAATAATGTTATTATAACCAAGCAACAATATTAATACAGCTTCTAAAAACTGGACATTTTAAATCTTCAAAATAACATTTTAAATGTTTTTGTTACAAGTGAAAACATTGTTAGCTAGGATCCTCTCCCTCCATTTGTGATCAGCCCTGATCTTGTTGTAGACTGACTGTTATGTAACCAGAATACAGAGGTCAAGATGTGAACCTTGTGTTATTGCAATACTAACCAGAAGGGCATACGACTGATCTTTGTTCCCTGTGTGCCCTAAATTATTACGTAGAGAGGGTTCAGATGTGATTGTTTTAGAGCTGTGAACAGTATTGTGGAGTCCCTGTGCTTGTGAACTTGTGTTCTTCCACATATCAGGAACCAAGAAGGTTAACTTTTAAAAAACGATTCTGGGAGCTCATTTCAGTTACATTGGCAGTGAAGTATGTAATTAACTGAGCCTAAAAACAGAGTAAAATGTTGATTGTATTCTGTAAATGTATGTATCTTACAGAACCTACTGTTTCATGTTATATTATAGGTTAAATTAAAGACTGGAAATGTGAAAATGTTTTTACTTCATTTGTAATGTTCTGTCACATCATAGCGATGCAAATAATTCGATTTCTTACACAGAGAGAGATTTACATTTACTTTCTAAATTTGAACCACAAATTTGTTATTGGTTTTATCACACGCATGCAGTACATACACACCCGTGAAATGTTTTAGGTCTACGGTTGTGTAGAAGCATTTAACTTATTTTAACTAACCCAAACAGACTTAATAAAGTAAGAAATGTTCAAATTCGTCCCACTCTTTAAATCTGGTTAATCTCTAACGTGGAAGGGCCTCTCTGCACTGTGTGCTACAGAAACGAGTATGAACCAATACATCCTTATTAGTCTATTTCATTGTTACTACCTGTGTAGATATGATGCCATCTAGAGGCTAATAAAATGTTAGAAATAAGACAATATGAAATTTTGAGGAGTTATTGAAAGTTTCTACTGAACATATAGCAGATTTATAGTTATACACACGTGGTGTGTGTGTGAGAGAGTGTGTGTGTGTGTGTGTGTGAGAGAGAGTGTGTGTGTGAGAGAGAGAGAGTGTGTGTGTGTGAGAGTGAGTGTGTGTGTGTGTGTGTGTGTGTGTG
>JBAJNP010013911.1:0-11564 GCA_036877545.1 Yasuhikotakia modesta | reverse complement strand
AGGGATTAGGAACTGGTCTTCAGCCCTGGGTGTTCACCAAACTCCAACCTCTTTTAATCAGGAAACCATTCCCAGTATAGCTTCTCTTTGTCAAAGAAGGAACAATAGTCAGAGTGCTGGTCAGGTCAAAGGCATGGCTAACTGCTTTCTCAAACCCAATGGATACAACACTTCCTATCACCTTGACACAAAGGTTCTCATCAACAAGACCTTAGTACATTTCAGTCCTAAAGTCTCACCTTCAACCACAGGACAACAGATGCCTTCTATGACTGTTCCACCAAACAAATCAGTCATGCAGCAGCAGCAGCAGCCATTAACGGCAAGCCAGGGCATGCACTTTCAGAGTTGCCAATTGCCCATGCAGTCATCTACCTGCTTACAAGCTAAGCCCCACAGCCAAAGGCCTCCTGTCTGTCAGCATGGTGCTGGAATCAGTTTTAAAATGGCACAGCAGAGACAGGTAGGAAGCTGTGTTTAGCCTAAACATTGCCATTATTTTTTACGGCCAATTTTGGGGGGAATACCACACATAACACTTCCCCTCTACCTGACAAATATCACTAAAACATGTGTCCTGAGGAACCTGTCTTAGTCTAAACAGAATCAAATTAACATCTGACTGTGGCCAATAGGAAAACATAACCAATCAGAAAATTCCCTTTCTATCATCCTGTTACACTACATTAAGCTGCCTTTTAGTGCAAGAACACACCATTTGTGGCTCATTCTGTGCTCTAAAGTAGCATGGTTTTTTGAGGCTCATTTATTTTACAGGTCAGTGGACATATATATTTGCATATATATTATTGCATTCTTATTTGTATAGAATTAACCTTTTTAACACCGTAATTTGACTTTTTTTAGTTAATTTGTTTATTCATTTGATGTCAGAAAATTGTGGAAGTAACACTAAACTATGTTGATGATTTCTAACAGCTAGCTGTGCAACTCATTTATAATGTTAACATTTAGGCTGGACAGAGCAGGTTGTCTCTGACTCAGTTTAATCATAGTGTCAAAACCACACACTCTGCTTTCTGTCCACCTGTCATCCTGTTACTTTGCCGTTAGCAGGCTGCCAACTTCTTAAAACCCACATGCATTTTGCTGAAGGCCTGTATTTTTCCTTTTTGTGGTAATTGTTTGTGTCCCGATGGTTGTAGGGTGCCTTGAATATGTATATCCCCTCAAAGCACATCAACGGTAGACGAACTTGCTGAAGCCGGGTGTATTAACATGCAAAACTTCTAATTTTTGTGGCTGTCACAGTCGCTTGCCGTCAGGGAGTAGATGCGCACTGTGGGATTTGCTAATTGGAGGTTGTTAGCTGTGAGGGACAAGATGTGGAAAATGACAGTAATCTGCTTAGCCCAGTGCCGGAGGTTGAAGCACTGATTTGTTATGAGGAGCTTTAAAACATCACGCCGTTTCAGTTTCGTACAAACAATATTTCACAACTCTCTTTGTGAGAAACGATAACAGGAGCCACACAAGATGAGATGCGGTTACCCAGTTTAAAAGCAGATCAGAAGGAGGAGACACTAACAGGAAGATGCAAGTTTGATTTTCACACAAAGGTCTTCACTCACATGCTTCCCAGCTCCACAGTACACAAGCACTGAAGGGGAAAAAAATTCAAACTCAGGAAGTTAAAGTTTGTTGTCACTTTACAGAAAAAATGTTGCACATTATAGAGAAGTGATATAATACAAAAGTTTTCTTTCTTGTTACATAGCAAATGTTGAGAAGTAGTCTAGTAAACAAAAACCCTAAATGCAGTCAATAAATAAACAACATATTTATATTTATTTATAAAAGAAATATAGCTGAATAATCTGTCTGTATTTTATTAAATGAATACACCAAGTTATTGCACATAATAGCACCCATTTTTTGCATGTCATAAACAAGGTGAAAATATCTGTTTAGTCTCTGCAGTTCTTGTTAGTGCTTTAAACAGTAATGTAGGCTCTACATTTCTGTTTTAAACCATTGAACTGCATGATCCATTTTACTTGATTCAAGTACTTTACTGTAACTGCGATTTAACATGTCAGCACAAATTCTATTGAAACCCAAAGCATATCTTTATCAGAGCAAGGACTTCAAGGACTGTAATAATTCTAGTGTTTTGCCATCCATTATTAATACAGATGGTCCATTATTCAACCAACAACATGTGGAAATGACATGATTCTGTTGTGACATTTGGGAAAAATGGTTGTGATTGTAGAGATAATGGAGTATTGATGGGGTTACACAGGCAGAAACACTGGAAATTCTGTTCCAGCAGGGAAAATAATGGTGAAAATCCGAAATGGTGCTGTGGGCGCCATCCAATCCAGCCAGCCAATCACTGGGGGCGATTACGACGTACTGGTTAGTGAGTCAGGCTTGTAATTAGAAAGTTGCTGTTTGATTCTACTGGTGTAAGTAGCATCTGAGGTGCCCTTAAGAAAGGCAAGGTGTGTGTTTACTCCTCACCAGTGATGGGTTAAATTCAGAAGTCATTTTTTATGTACGAGTTATCATACCTAACAAAACATGTCACTTTCCCTTCACATTTTAATTGTGATATCAGTACCTGCCATAACAGAAGTCATTTGTTGCCTGTGAAGAGACATAGTATACATTTACTAGCTGTAAGTGATAAATCTTCTGACAGCAGGATATGTCACACTGAGAGACTGAGTGGCCGGGGCTTCATGCGGCGTTTCAGTTTTTTTTAATAAAAGGGTTTTACACTGACTGGCCTGTGTCTGGAGAAACCATTCTAGAATTTCTGGCTCTAGAATAAGTGTCTGTAATACCACAAGTCTGAAAGTTAGATTTCTAATGTACCGAATGAGCTGACAGATGAACAGCACTAATCATCATACTATGACCAAACCTCTAACAAATGTTAAATGTCACCCAATAAAAATTGCCATAGCTGCTGTGCATGAATTATGGATGTTTATTCATATGCAGTCAGAGCAGTCATGTATTGCAGCCTGTTATTGTGGTGCACACCATTGTACATGCAGAGGTCATGCCACAATGCTGAGGTGTGAGGACTGAGTGTTTTCTTAGTGTGATTGCTAGGACATTGCTAAATGGTTACTTAGTGATGTTATCCTATATCTATAATATTTGTGCTTGCTGGATTCTTCAGTGTGGCTTGATATTTTTTTGACAGTTTTAACCATACGGTTTGTCTGGTTATCTCAAAGTTTGCCTGGTTAGCCCAGTTAGCTCCTGCCAGTAGATGTCTTCTGTTAATTTAGTTTGTACTTTATTAAAAAAGTAAGTATGAACAATAATAGTTCCATTCAGAACCCCTGAGACAAGCTGTTTTTTTTTTCAATTTATAGTTTTAATCATACTTTGACACATACGCTTGTGTTTTCCTACACACTAAAATGCTGCTCCCATCTCTTCTAAAACCACTCAGACATGCAGTTTACAAATGCAAGCATGTTGGTGCTTGGGGTTTGGGTTGCAATAGTGTGCCAGGTTGTTGTAGCTGCGTTATGAGAGGAGCGCATGTTTCCTGGGAAAACGATCCGGGGCCAAGTCCAGATGCCGAGCTGCTCTCTAGGGAGGACGTCCTGCCTCCAGTAGACAGGAAATGCTATGAGAGAGGAGCGAGGCCCAGAGCCTGGAGTTCTGACAACTGCTTGTAATGCAACTGGAATGGAAGCTTAAATCACATCTCTCCTTTATGGACTCGGCGGACACATGTGGTATTCATTTAACAATGCACTGGTAAAGAACGAGAAGGAAAAGAGCGAAAACAGCTTTATGACACATCAGGATCACAAAGAGAGGATTACAGAGACGGTCATTCTAATGAGGCTCTCGCTCCCCCATATAACAAAGAGTTTAACTGAGGCAGTGGATTTCAGTGAAAAGTGAACTCAGTCTGGCTTTGTGGTTAGAACTTCTGAGAATGGTCTAAATTTCTCACGGTATGTTTTAGTGGCGATCAGATGTAATGAATAATCCTGAATACCAGTGAATAATCTTATTTCTGTATTTTTGTGTGTAGTCGTCACTACATAAAGATTTTACAACAACATGACTAACTTGAAACAACCACCTAGCAACACCCTTGCAACCATCCACAAAACCTTAGCAACCCTTCACAGCCACAAAACAGCAAGCACACCACAAATTTTGTTCCACAAATGTAAAAATGCTGAAATTTAAGCCACATTTTGTACCCTTAATGGCAACTGTTTCTTTACGATCCATGTTACGATTTTTTTTAATCTTGGCATTGTGAAAGGAGCTAATCAGAGCCTCAGACAAAATAATTTAAAGCCCACTCATTAATTATTGGACCCACCCCCCACCGCTAATTTATCAGACAATGTGACATCTACAAGCTCTATTTAGGACCTGTCAGTGTCTGTAGAGAGTGTTTTCTGTGAACAGCGTGTGTCACTATGTTGGATACTCTAGTATTCTTCCTTCTCTGTGGTGTACCAACCCATGAAACTCTTGCCATGACTGAGATTCTCCTTCACCTTGTGTTTTCACTTCAGGAGCTTGAAGGCATCTGTTCTTAAATTATTAGCCTCACATAACAGTGGATCTTCAGAGTCTTTCTAGTCCTGGGAAAAGTTTGGTGCCAGCACTGTGATTGACACAGTGTGTGTTTGGCTGTTCGGGCTGACATGCTCTCAAACAGAGTTTGCTGAGAACAGAAGACAGCAGCTTCTGCTGTTTTGCTGACTTTTACATGCTCCTGTGAAATGAAGAAGGTTTCTCAGAGTGAGCCTTGTTTACGTATTTCATAGTATTTGAGAAACTTGCCTTCCACTTTTCTGTTCATTTCCGTTCAATTGTATTTGGTTGAGAATTGGATGTGTATTTCTTATTTTTAATCTGTTTTAAAGCATGTGTTCTGTTATGCTTTGCTGAAAGGTGCTTATTAAATATTAAAGACGCATGTAATGGATTTTCCAAAACAATCACTTTTTCAAACAGGTTTTTTTTAACACTCCTTCCATTGGTAAGTGAATTGTGATTGTAATGCAGGGAAATTATTATTATTATTTTATATAGAGTGCCACAGTGGCTCTGCGTATTAGTAAAATATCAACACATTAGCTATATCAATAAACAACACGGTGATTGTAACTATGATGACTGACATCATAAAGTCTTGTGATAAAATACAGGTGCACTTAGTATGTTTTAGTAGGTTTTGTTAATTTTGAATTAGCTAATACAACAGTGATTTTACCATGCCTTTGTAAAACCATTCTAATTATTGATGAAAGCCTGTTAATTATATAATCCACACACAGAGTGGGGTGAAATAATGGGATGCTTACCAAGCCAAAAGCAGAATTTGGCTAGTTTAGTGATCTTATTTAAAAACAGCCTCTTCATCATCTGTGACTTGAATAAACATAATTTTTTTAAGCACTAATAATTTAATTGGTAGAAAACCACCAGAAATAAATGACATGGTGTGCATCTGAAAGCAGTTAAAAGGTGTTCTGAATAGCAGCTTCTGTGATCTGTGACTCTCAGGGCTGGAGAAGTGAGTAGTGCTGTTGAGCGGCTGTGAATGAGAAATGAGCGAGCCAGCTGCCCACTGACAGGGCACTTAGTACGCAGAGCAGGCTGACAGTGTAATATATGTAAGCACTCAGGAAAACATAGCTGATTAGATCAGAAAAAGAAGTTTAACCATGTTGTCTTAAATTGTATCATTTTGCGCAACTAGTGATGATTTAAATTTAAGCAACAGAATTCAAATGAAAAATAAATGAAATGAAATGAAAACGCATATGAAATCACTTTAATATCGCTTATCGTTTCTCAGAAGTTTGTTATTTAATGAAGCAATCCATCCCATTTTTAATTGTGAAAACTCAAGCACAATCAAAAACTGCTTTGAAAGCAACTATCACAGATTACTCAAAGTAAAACAGGATAAGTAGGCCTGTGGGATTATCTGTTATTGCATGCTTCTATCCTGTGTCTTAATAAATCTGTCCTCTGCAGGCAGCAACTGGATTGTGCCCCATAGGATCAGTCTTTAGGAGATCTACAGTACTTAAGTACAGTCATCAGTCATACAGTAAACTCGTTCATGTCGTTACATGCAAAGCAAAAAACACATATTCATGACCTAAAAATATAATAAACAATAAAAAAAGTGTTTGAAAACAGAAAGCTGTTTAAACAATAGTTTGTAAAACTGCTGTCCAAAGAAAGTTAGAACAAGCGTTTTTTCTCAGCCTACATGTATGTGTCAGCCTATATTAAAATGGTGGGATGTTATGAGAATAGTTTGCTAATTTGTTGCCCCTTGACACCATTAAAGCCCCATTATAGATGTAGTCATGGACACACTTTCCCTGAGTGGCAGAACAGTGTGGGAAAGGCTGTGGAAAATCCCTATCACCACACACACAGGAAGTATCTTGGTCATGCACAATGAAACATTACATAAACAAAGTTTGCCCTCTAGTGGAGTCATTGTCCAATCACAGTAAACTTTGTTTAATGCAATGACCAGTTCAATGTGCAGTTTTAATAGTAATGTGCTTTCATTTGTAGGGCATTATGGCGGTACCTCGGTTACCAGCTAGTCGTGCTGTAGATATACCAGGACAGGCCTTACAGCAGAGGGCTCCAATACTTGGTTCTCAGCAGAAGAACCTGGGCCAGGACCAGAACATTCAGAGACAACTGGGCCAACAACAGCACAGCATTGCTGATGTATGTGCAGTATGTGTCACGTTTGAAGTGTCTTATAGTGTCTTAACATGCATATGTTAAAGTGGAGTTGATTGTCATTTTAGCCATATACATGTACATAGTGAAACAAAACAATGCTTCTCCAGGACCAAGGTGCTACATAGAACAACACAAAACTAGAAGGGACAATTTTTACATTACTTATATACATAAAGTGAACAAGTGCATGCATATATATATATATGCATATCTTTTGATCAGGGGTAATTTCATATTTCATTAACTAAATGTCTAAATGATGGCCTTTTACTGTAAATGTTTCAGGAGAAAGTGAGCTTGCAGGATCAGTTTAATCGGCACCTAACAAGACCTCCACCAGACTACAAACAACCATGCAATGGAGCACAACAGCCACGCTTATACTCAGGTGTGGATGTTTTTTTCCCCCAATTTTTTATAATGTAGGAAAATTAAAGCTGCAATGTGAATATTGTCTTTTGTTAAAAATGGTGTCTTAACGCTATTTAGTTTTAATACATACATGACATTTTCCTCAACAACAGGCAATGGGTCAGACCAAAACAACATCCAACCCTTGTCATGCCAACTTCCCAATGGACAGGGTACCAAGAACTTGCCCAACTTAGGAGAGCAAAGGTTTCCTCTCAGACAAGAATGTAACTCTGGATCCACAGGCACTCAGGTATGCTCAGGCCAACTGCGACAGCAATCCAATAGCCTGGTCCAAATGGGGCTTCAGCAAAACAAATCCCAGGTCCATGGGGCAACCAATCAAAGTGCCAGCTTTCAATCAGGTGCTCAGCTTTCCAGGACCAGTGCAAGTCAAGATGCCATACTAGGACAAAGACGGGGGGCCATAACTACCAATACCAGCAGGATGGAGACTTCTCTGAGCTGGGCCACTAATGTCAAATTGGGTGGAGCTGTACCAGGGCTGGATAGCAAAAGTCTCCCTAACAACGTAACGCCCCAAAGTGACAGTCACTTTCCCCCGAGGCCTATTTGCTCACCCAATCAAGTGGCACCTCACTCCAGTCTCCTAACCATAAGTTCTATGGTCAGAGGTTCTGCTCCCAGATCCAGCCAGCCCAGGATACCCCCATTACCCGGGGTGACATGCGTAAGCCAACCCACCTCTGAACAGCAGGACTGCCCAACGACATTCACAGGGATGAACCAAAGCCTGGGATCATATCAGAACAGCCGTACGGGGCGTCTGACCTTTGACTTCCTACAGGAAGATGATAACACGGTACCAGGAATCAACGCTGATTCCGATTTTATAGATTCCCTGCTAAAATCAGGTTCAGGTAATGATGATTGGATGAAAGACATTAACTTGGAGGAAATTCTTGGTGGTCATTCTTAAGACTAATTGTCTGAATAGCAGAATTTTGCTAACTCTAAATGCCTGTTCCATTATTTTATCATCCTTAGAAAATCACAAATGTATTACATGTACTTAAATATTTTTGGGATATTTCTTTTATATGATGTAATGCATTGTGATGTTTTTTGAGTATTGTTTTCTAACGGTTTAACCACACACTAATTTGAACATTCCAGTCCTCACTAAATATGTTGTTTGTTACTAATCTATTAGCACAGAGGTTAATGTAAGTAGAACTAATGTAACCATTGAGGTTAATACAAACCCTGAAGTCATATGAGCAAACACCTCAAATACTTTCCGTTATCTTGGTTTCATTTTTCAAGGGTTTACAACTTCAAAATTATAGAACACAATTAAAGAATTGTGAATAAAATACAATCTATTTGGACTATTCATTCTCACCAATACACACATTCTAAAGATTAATATGTTAATCTGTATCCTGTATACGATGTTCAGATTATCAGAGGATATTGTTAACAAGAAAGTTAACCTTTTTTTAGAAGAACACAGAAAGTGTCAAGAGTAAAATTGTATTTATACATTTGTATCACAGTATCTGAAATATTTCTTTTCTATAATGTGCTATTGTTCTGTCATAAATTTACATTATTCTATTGTCAATTCAGCCTTTCATAATAAACATCATCAATGAAAACACTTACAGAATATTTGGATTTCACTTGAAATGTGCTAAAATGGAAATGTCAAATTTTACAATTGGTAAATTGAGCCAATTGCAGCAACTGCTACAATTATTTAAAATATTTCTGAAATATGGGCAATGTTGCTGTTGGGCAATGTTGCTGTACATGCTCCAGTTTATGTCTATAAATAAAAATCTGTAATTTGTCTTACTATTGTATTAAGATTTGTAGTGTTTACTGTATAAGTATAAAATGTGTTTTTTAAATTTGTAGTGTTCCTGAAGCTTAACGGGTAGAGAATTGCGTTAGCAGCGCAAAGATTGTGGGTTTGATCCCAGGGAATACAAGTACTGATAAAAATCTATACCTAAATTTACTGTAAGTCACTTTGGAAAAAAGTGACTTTTTTTTAAATTCTAATGTAACAAGCTATAAAATAAAATAAAATAAATCAAAATAAATTATTTATGCCATACATAAACCAAAGACTGAGGTTTTAAATTATAAGCTTGACTTAAATTGATTAAACCTTGCAACCTGAGACTTTTCCTGAGACTGGTAGATTAAGACCTGTGACCTGATACCAGCCTTTAAAACCAGCAACTTAAACCTTATCTGATGCTATCAAACAAAGGACAGAAACATTGTGTATGGAATATCAGATATAGGCACCAGGAAAAGCAAACATCTATAGGACATGTGGATCAATTTTATGATATTGTTGACAATCCATTTTTCTTTGAACCCAGTCTTCAGAAGAAAGGTGCAGTCCCATTCCAGTCAATAACAGCACCCTCCCATTTGGTCCTAATGGTCATCTCCACAGATGGAAACTTCTTCTCAGGGTCTTCCTGAATGTCATTATTTTCATTTTCCCAGTGATGGGAGTGTGTGTCTGAAAAACAGGAAAGCAAAACTATTAGAATTATACTTTAATCTACAGTATCTTACAGTATCTACATGTATCTTAACAGATACATTTTAACAGTCCTTTTCTTTAATACCCACCATTAAAGCATCCAGACTTAAACTTAGCAGTTGTTTCCTTCCATCATATTAGCAAACAATCTTCAACTGTTTTCAAATGTATATCAGTGGAACGTAATGCGTTCCTGGATAGTTTTAAAATAATTATTTTTGTATTTATTATCTGTATTGTGATACAAAAAGCAGTGGATTAAACTTTTATTCTTATTTTAAAATGACCCTGCAGTTAAAAATATTTAATGTAAAGATTGCCTAAATTTACTTAACAATAACAAAGCTAAATTACTGAGTAAAACCAAATGTGTAAATAAGAGTTTCATAGTAATCGTGAGTAAACTGATTCTCTATCCATATTTGCTATTAACTATCAAGTTGCATGTACAGGAGGAAAATTTAATGTAAATGGCCACACTTCACTGCAGTCCATGTATGCTGTTTATAAGGTTAAAAGTTAATAGATGTCCCAGATGTTCTGTAAAGCTTGTCTGAGCATGCAACTGTTACCAAAGTGGGCAGGACTTCACTTGGTGAACAATCAATTAAAGCACAGTAAAATTCATGTGTTCATCTGCCCTCCACATTCGCTTAGTGTTATGGCTGTACCTATGGTGAGCATTGCAGTGTTGCTCTGACTTAGCTGGCCATTGTAGTAGTAGAGATGAAAGAGGTGCTCCATCCTCCAGTCAGAGAGCAGCGATCGGTTTGAGCTGAACAGAACGCTGTAGATGCCATTGATTTTGCACACCCAGATTGGCAACTTAGGTGTTTTCAACATGCTGCCCACCTGTGTGGAAGATATTATCTGAACATACATAATGCTTTAAATGCTAAATGCCGAAACCAAATATGCATGGAGCCTTGCAAAATTAAACTTGAGAACACTACAGTCTGGTATATTTACTCTATTTAAAATATTGAAATAGGTGAAAGTATCTAAAATGAACGGACTGGTTCATAATTGTTCTGACTGAGATATATGACTGTTTTTGACCGTATCAGTATATCCCTCCTGGACAACCTGTGTATCATAACAAAGGTGTCTAATGTTTGTCTAAGCATTACAACATTAGTGCTGGCAAGACGTTTTAAACCTCAGCAACAACCTTACACGTATTTGTGTTTTGTATAAAAATCACCCGTGTTGGCTTAAGAAACAGGCTCATCTTTTAATTTAACTAAAATTAAGAAAATGTGGAATGTATTCAGTTCAAGCCCTACACAATGTTGTAAAGTGAAGAAACCTTTAAAACCTTAACGTCTGTTTACTCTGTAACTAGTATAACACACCAACTAGTTATTTAGGTAATTATTACCCTTTATATACTGGAATTAGCCTAAAGTGCTTCTAAAGAGTATAGGCCATGTTTAAGTAATACAACACTAACCTTACGATATGATAACTTCATTAGTATCCACACTAATTGACAATAATGCTATTTGTTTATTTGAACCTTGTCTGCTGCTGTAAATGTGCAAGCTTTTAAATTTTAATGGATTGATTAGCTGTTAATGTTCATGTTAATGTAATGTCAAAGTAATGTCTTTTACATTTAGAACACAGACCAAGGTCACATTTAAATCTGACCCATTTAAAAGGTCTGGTCTTTAAAGGTGACCTAGAGTGGTTGAGCGGAGTATAGATTCGTGTTCTGTTATGTGACATAGAGAGAATAGTACTTTGGTTAAGTCTGTAATGCCCATGACGGGGCTATTAAACGGGTGAATTTGAGCGTTCTGCGCAAATTCTGCGCCGCTGGAGGGGCTCTGACAATCTGATAATGATATGCGGAGCGCTTCACGGTGATTGGCTG